>CAJGYO010000200.1:0-65080 GCA_904845875.1 Miscanthus lutarioriparius
CACAACAATGCCTTGATCATCTTGCTTGTTGCGTAATCTAATTTTATTCCAATGACTCTTACACCTTTTTGGTGCTCTTCAAGAGTCTAAACTTCATTGCGGGTGAAGTTGTTCAACTCTTCATGCATGGCATTTATCCAATCCGGATCTTGAAAGGCTTCTTCTACCTTAGTAGGCTCAAAGCAAGAGACAAAAGAGTGATGTTCAATAAATGAAGCAAGCTTTTGAGAACGAGTCATTACTCCATTTGATGGACTCCCCTATGATAAGATCTTGTGGATGAGCTTATAGTAGAGGTGTATTTCTTCATCTACCACTTGAGAGGGAGGTTGTGGAGCATCAACATCATGTACTTGTGTCACCATTTGCTCATGGGAGACATGAGTATCTTTATTTTCTACTCTCCCATCTTTATCACCATCTTGTGGCACATTTGATGAAGAAGGTGGATTCATCACTTGCACATCATCTTCATCATCATTAGGCTTGATGTCTCCCACCATAATGTTCTTCATAGCCTCCCTCAATGGTTCATCACCTACATCATCAAGATTCTCATGTGCTCCTTGGGAGCCGTTAGATTCATCAAATTCCACATCATATGTTTCTTCAACCAAGCCGGTGGCATGATTAAATACTCTATATGCTTTGACTTTGATAAGTAACCAACAAGAAACCAATATCACAATGTCTTTGAAACTTTCCTAGGTGTTGCACGCTTCTTGTAGATGTGGTATTTGCAACCAAACACCCTAAAGAAGGAGACGTCCAAGCTTTCTTCCCATTGAGCAACTCATAAGGTGTCTTGCCAAAAATTTAAAGGAATAGGCGGTTGGATACATAGCATCTGCGGTGTTGATAGCTTCACGCCCATAGAGCTTCGGGGAGTGTTGTACTCATCAAGCATTGTTCTTGCAAGAGTGATCAAAGTCCGGTTCTTTCTCTCAACTACACCATTTTGTTGAGGAGTATATGTTGCAGGAGACCCCATGTTTGATCCCAACTTCATCACAATATGCTTCTATGTTTGTATTGTCAAATTCTTTACCGTTGTCACTTCTAATTTTCTTGAGCTTCACTTCAAACTCATTTGTGCTCTCTTGGCAAACTTCTTGAAACATCATGCAACTTTGGATTTGTCATGAAGGAAGAATACCCATGTATATCTTGAATAATCATCAACAATCACAAGACAATAAAGATTTCCTCCTAAACTCTTGTATGTTGTTGGTCCAAATAAATCCATGTGAAGGAGTTCTAGCACTCTTTTTGTGGTTGACATGAAAGCTTTAGTTGGATAAGTATTTGCAACTTGCTTGCCCGGCTTGATATGCACTACAAAGCTTGTCCTTCTCAAACTTCACATCCTTCAACCTCTCACCAAATCATTCTTCATTAACTTCTTGAGTGAGCTCATTTCAACATGAGCAAGTCTTCTATGCCATAGCCACCCAAGTGTTGTTTTGGTGAATAGACAAGTCTTTAAGTTAGCATCTTCTGAAGGTGAAGTCCACTAGATATAGGTTGTTGTATCTAAATCCTTTGAATATCACTTGATCATCATCCTTCTTAGATGCAACAACTTCCTTCTCGTGAACAAGCATTGAAAGCCAAGATCACACAATTGTCCAACGGATAACAAGTTGAAGCTCAATGAAGCAACATATAGCACATTTGAGATTGAATGATCATTTGATATTTCTACTTTGCCCAATCCTTTAACCTTGCCCTTTGAATTATCTCCAAATGTGATTCTTTCTTGTCCATCTACTTCTTCATCTAGTGAGGTGAACATCTGAGGATCACTGGTCATATGTTGTGTGCAACCACTATCAATGACCCAATGACTTCCACCGGTCTTGTAGTTCACCAACACACAAGAGATCAAGTTTTAGGAACCCAAACTTATTGAGGCCCTTCACCTTCTCAACAAGTGACTTTGCTACCCAAATTTTCTTAGGCCTATTCTTGTTGGGAGATCCTAAGAACATGACTTTCATATTTCCACTAGAATCCTTTCTAAGCATGTAATGAGCATTGAAAGCAAAAGGTCTAGCATGCTTGGGCAAGGGTTGTGGTGGTGGAGTTTGGCACTCATGGGCAAAGTGGCCTTCTTGTCCACACTCAAAACACTTCTTTGGCTTTGGCTTTGGCTTTTATTGTTGATGTTAAACTTAAGCCTTCTTCTCTTTGTTTGCTATGTACCCAATGCCACTTCTATCAATCTTCATGACGGTGTTCATTAGTAGCTCACTTTGAAGATGCTTGCCTCTTGTGAACTTGCTCAATCCATTCTTGAGATGCTCTTTCTCCAACTTGAGCTTCTTGTTCTCTTCCTTGAGTGCATCATTATTTTCTCTTCCTTGAGCTTCTTGTTTTCTTCTTTGAGCTTCTCATTCTCAAGAATCAAATCATCATCATGATCAAGAGTTTCTAGCACAATAGTGTTGTGGCTTTTGATCTCTTCAAAATCTTTTCTTGAGCTTTTCATTTTCATTCTTGAGCTTGACATACTCATCATAACTATCGGTCTCAAACCACTTGCTTGCTCTTGCTACTAGAACTTTGCTCAATGCTCTCAATGATCAAATCATCACATGATATAGCTATATCAATCTTAACAACATTATTAGTAGCATCATGTGGCTCATTGATAAATATTCTTAAGCAACAACAAGATTATCATGATTAATCTTAAGAGTAGTATATTCTTCTTTTAGCATGTTGTGGCTAGTGATAAGCTTATTGTGTATCCTCTCAAGTTTATCATATTTATCTTTAAGCTCTTTCTTAGAAGATTTGAGCTCCATGAGTTTGGATGATATAGCATCATTTGCTTCTCTAAGCTCAACACTAGCCTTTTCTGCTACATCACATTTAGCTAAAAGAGAATCATTCTTAGCCTCAAGCTTTTCATTCTTAGCTATAGTCTTTCTAATGATCTTAGTATATTGATTTAGCAATTTGACAAGATCATCATAAGAAGGTGATTCATATTCATCATCATCACTATCGCCATCATCAATGCTAGCATGTTCATCACCACTACTATCATCATTTGATACCTTGCGTTCACCCTTGGCCATAAGGCATAGGTGTGTAGAGGATGATGGAGGTGGTGTTGATGAAGATGATGAAGAGTCAATCACAATGGCGGCCACCTTCTCATTATCACTATCATCATCGGATGAGCAACTAGATGAATCAATGTCCGTGAGCCAATCATCGACGATGTATGCCTTCCCATTCTTCTTCTTCTTGTGGAAGTCCTTGCCATCTTTCTTCTTGTATGGCTTATTCTTCTTCTTCTCATCTTCATCTTCATTTTCATTGCTAGAGTCATCTTTCTTGCCCTTGTACTTGTTCTTGAACTTGTCTTTCTTGGGCTTTGTGCATTGGTGTGCTAGATGACAAAGTTCTTCATAATTGTAGCAATCCATCTCGAAGATTGGCTTCCTTCTAGAGCAAGTGAAGAACTTCTTCTTCTTGCCATCAAACTTGATGCCACTCTTGTTGAGCTTCTTTAGCATCTTGGCGGTTCTTCTCACCATGAGAGCAAGACTTGCATCATCAATTTCATCATCACTTGAGCTCTCATACTCAAGTCTTGCTTTGCCCTTCTCTTGGATAGCTTTGAATGCTAAGTCTTTTTCTTTTTTCTTAGTAGAGGATGAGCCATCTTGTGGTGTGATGTGCATGTACATCTCATGAGCATTGATCTTTTCCAAGATTTGTCTTGGTGTAGCGGTGGAAAGATCACCTTGATGAAGCACAGTCACAATATGCCCATATTTATCAATCGGGGGGACACTCAAGATTTTTCTTACAACATCGGATGGTTGCATTTGAGTGAGTCCAAGCCCATTGACTTCCTCTATAAGAACATTCAAACATGAGTACATCTCATTAGCACATTCTTTAGGAAGCATCTCAAAAGAGTTAAGCTTTTTCATGGCGAGATGATAGCGTTCCTCACGCTCACTCTTTGTTCCCTCATGGAGTGCACAAACGTCCGACCATAGTGCATGGGCGTTCTTGTGGTTCCGTACGCGATTAAACACATCTTTGCAAAGGCCTCTAAAGATGGTGTTTCGAGCCTTTGCATTCTATTTTTCGTAATTCACCTCATCGCCTTGTAGGTGCGTGGCATCTCGAGGTTTTGGAAAACCTTGTGAGGCGGCTCTAAGTAATCCAACATCTAGAGCTTCTAAATACGCCTCTATGCGGATTTTCCAATATGGAAAATCATCCCCCTCAAAGATAGGAGGAGGACCATCCCTGTGAGACATCTTTCTCTAGGCGGTTAAGCCTAAATACGTGAACACGAGGCTCTGATACCAATTAAAATGATCAAAATACCCAAGAGGGGGGGTGAATTGGGCTAATTCTAAATTTCTTTGCAATAATTAAATCCTATGGTTAGCCCAATTAACTCTTGTGCCTAGAAAGTGTTTCTATTGATCTACCGCACAAAAGTTTAGCAACCTATGTTCCAATCCTACTCTAGCATGGCAATTCTATGAATGTAAATGACAATAATTAAATTGCTCAAAGTAAAGAGAGAAGGAGGAACATGACGATGTTTTACCGAGGTATCGAATAGTTGCCACTCCCCACTAGTCCTCGTTAGAGCACCCGCGCAAGGGTGTAGCTCCCCTTGATCCACGCAAGGATCAAGTGCTCTCTACGGGTTGATTCTTCGACACTCCGTCGCGGTGAATCACCCACAACCGCTCACACCTTGAGTTGGGTCATCCACAAGCTCCGCCGGATGATCACCAAACTCCCAATCACCACCAAGCCATCTAGGTGATGGCGATCACCAAGAGTAACAAGCACGAACTCTCACTTGACCACGACAAGCCTAATGAGAAGGGTGGATGCACACTTTGCTACTCTTGCTTTCACTAATGAGGGCTCTCTTTGAGATTTTCAAATCACAATCACCTCACTAGTACCTTACTCTTCTTGGCACTCTCAAAGGTGTTTCTCAGCTGTTGGAATGAGCAAAAGTACACCCCTCACACGAATAGAGGAAGTATTTATAACCTTGGTTGAAAAACGAACCGTTATGTGCCTCTGCGGGGTGACCGGACGCTTTGGTCATGTTGACCGGACGCTCCGGTCAGTTCACCCCGACCTCCAGTATTAAAGTTGTGATCGGACGGGTCCGGTCACGATTTTCCCTCTCTGGAACCTTGCTGGAGTTGACCGAATGCTGGCACCCAGCGTTCGGTCGCTCACCTCTCAGCGTCCGGTCGCTTCAGACGAAATCACCTTGATCAAATGAACTGACCGGACTCTGCGCCAGCGTCCGGTCACACCGAAACCAGCATCCGGTCAGTATTTGACCCTCCATTCACTTCCAACTCTCAATCATACGTGAATGAAGTTTGCTCCAATGGATCTAAGGGCTTTTTAAGAGCTACCTAGTGCTAGATTTAGCAAGTGTGCACCACACCTAACCCACTAGACTCACCTAGGTCAAGCTACCCGTCCATACCCCCCTTAATAGTACGACCAAAGGAAAAACAAAGTCCTAAACTACTCTAAGTGTCTCTTCAACTCCAATCGACACTTAGAACTAGTCCATCCTTAACCTTGTCGTCCATCCTTTGAAAACCGAAACGATTTCCGTAGGGGCATGACCACCATGATTGCCCAATCGATCTCCATTACCATGACCTAACTTAATTGCTTCTGCAAAACACACGTTAGTCATAGTAATCACGTATTATCATTAATCATCGAAACCTAACTAGGGGCCTAGATGCTTTCAGCAGCCATCAACTCTTCAGCTATTTTCTTGGCCATCTCGGTGGCAACGGCTTGCATCTTGTCGGACTCCGACATTGTTTCTTCTCACGCGGTGAAGCGCTAAAAGAAGACTTTGCTCTGATACCAATTGAAAGGATCTAACAATGCCTAGAGGGGGGTGAACAGGTGTATCTAAAAATTAACTGCAAATGCTAAGTTCAAACTTGTCAGTCAATGTCGGAAGTCCTGGCGTTTGGGTCGGAACTCCCGACGTCGTCAGAAGTTTTGGCACAAACGTCAGCAGTCCCGACGCCTACGTGAACTACAAAAGCAGTGCCAAATTTAAATTTATGGATAAATAATCTTACAACCCCACTTTCTAGTGGTTTGGTGAAGATATTGGGTCACTCCTTTGACGCCGTAATGCCTCCAAACCGTAGATCGAGTCCAAACCCTAAAATGATGTTTGGAAAAGAAAGAGACAAATAAATACAAGTAATCTCTAGCAATCACAACAACAAGCACACGGGACACGAGGATTTATCCCGAGGTTCGGCAGCCCCACAAAGGAGCACTTATGTCCTCGTTGTTGAGGTGACCACCAAGGTCGAAGTCTCTTCCACCTCCTTGCCTCTCTCAAAGCGACCACAAAGGTCACTTGAGCATTCCACTAAGAAATCAAAGGGTAATACAAACTTCCCAAGGCTCTTCCACAAGATGGAATCTCTTGGGCAATGCCTAGCCGGCCAGGGGCAAAGCCCCAAGAGTAATAGACACAAAATCAACCGGCTTGATGAAGAAATCAAGTGATCAAGCTTGTCAAAGTGATTCTATCACTTAATCCACTCTCCTTTCACTCAAAACCCTAAGGGAATCGAAGATTGGAGCAAAGGAGGGAGGAGAGAGGTGCCTTTCTTGCTTGGGAGCTATTTGGACGAAGTTAGGTCAGCTGTGAATGAGTCCGTAACGGTTAGAAGTGAAGAGAGGGGTATTTATACTCTTAGTAGAAATCTAACCGTTCAGATCTATGTCGGAAGTTCCGACGCAGATCTCGGGACTTTCGACGTTAACATAAACCATTGTTCATACAGGGTCAGAAGTCCGTGCGTGCAAGTCAATGTTAGAACTCCCGGGCAAACGTCGGGACTTCCGACGGTCAAAACTTCCGACGTACGTCGGGACTTCCGATGAGCGCAGTTAGACAACTAGCCAGCACTGCTTCAAGTGTCGGGACTCCCGACAAAGTCCGGGACTTCCGACGAGCGTAGACAGCCAGCCAGCAGAACTATAGGTGTCAAGACTCCCGGCTTGGGTCAGGACTTTTGATTGTCGGGAGTTCCGACTCATGTCGGGACTTTCGACGTCCACAGTCACCGCGCAGGCTAAGTGACTGGGAGTCAAGAACTTCCGGCATGAGTCGTGACTTCCGACGGTCGGGAGTTCCGGCTTACGTCGGGACTTCCGACACTGACAGTCAAAGAAAAATAATCTATGTGCTCGTGGAGTGCTAGAGTGTCTCTCTTTTGATTTTATTTTTATGCTTGAGCACTCTATCTTTCTTAGACCAACTAAGTTTGCATCCCTCTTTATAGTGCGGCGGATCCTAAACTCAAAAACAAAAATAAAACTTTTAGAGAGCGTTTTGAGTTCGTCCGCCTTTACAACTTCAAGAATTGAGGGATCCTATTTCATCTTTATCAACTATTTAAATCTTTCATGGGACTAATAGCTACGACATATCTTATTAAGATCACATTAGTCCCTAATTTGGATGTCATCAATACACCAAAACCCACATACAGGGCAAATGCACTTTCATAGAGCAATACAAATAGCAAGAACACAAGAGACAATGTATTTATCTCATGGTCCAGCTTGCAACAAAGGCTTGCCTACCTCCACGTTATTGAGAAAATCACTAAGGCTTGGGTTTCGCAAATCCTATCCTCTTTCTCAAGTAAAGAGAGCAAGTCTCTTGATTTAAGAGGTTCTTCCTAGATGCTTGGGTGATTACAAATGTCCCAAAGCTGCCACACAAGTTAAAAGCTTCGATGGGCGACGCCTAGCCGGTTAGGAGCCTTGCTCCAAGAGTAACAAACACAATCCACCGGCTTGGACGCGAACTAAGTGCTCTAGAAGCTGAAGAACAGGTTAGAGAGCTCTCTATTGCAATTTGGAGGCTCAATCTCTCAAGGAATCGGTGAGAAATCGATGGAGAAGCTTGATATGCTCCAATAGAGTGAGAGAGTGAAAGAGAGTTCTCTGGTCGAGTAGATGGGAGAATGGTCCAAGTGACCGTTGGAGAAGGGGGGAGATACAAATATCTCCCCTTTCACTCTAACGGTCAGTTAAGTCGCGGCAGTGCCGCTCAAGCGAGGCAGCCAAAAGGTGAAAGAGTGAAAGGCTTGTTGGCTTTGAGGATATTTGGTGGGTATGTAAGCATTGCATATTGAAGCTTGTGCATTGTATCATCTTTATAATACGGTTTTTTCTAAACTCAATTTTAAAATATAAAAAGATTTAAATGCCTTTGAGTCCATTGCCACTTCTTTTTATAATTGGGGTCTCCAACGTCGCATGAATTATCTTCCTTTTTATTTTACCTGCTTGTCATCTCGATAAATCTCATTAGTCATCTAATTACGTGGTCATTATCACTAAAACCTACAATTAGGGCTTGATTGCACTTATAAAGTTATTAGACTAACTGATACTCTCTTCGTTCCAAATTATAAGTCACTCCAACTTTCTTGAAGAATCAAAACATCTTAAGTTTGACCGAAGTGATTGTGAGAATTACAAAGATTTATGATATCAGATAGGTATAATATAAAAATATAATTAATGAATTTTCTAATGATACTTATTTGGTATAAGAAATGTTATTATTTTATTATATAAATTTGGAGATGCTTTAACTCTTAAAAAAATTAAAATGACTTATAATTTGGGATGGAGAGAGTACCATCTATTAAGTTGTTGTGCGGTGGAAGTAATCTACCCATATTGTGTTTTAAAACTTTTTTATGCCACCCAAAAGAAGATGAGTGGAGGGAAGGACACAGAGGGGTAGGCTCTCGCTTGGTGTGCCAAGTGCTCTTGGGCACACAAATTGAAAAAATCGTCTAGTGAGGAATTCATCGCTAGTATCATGTTTCTTTAGGGGTTGTTTGGGAGAGCTCCCGCTTCAGTTTCTCTGAAGAGAATCACTCCCAACCAGCCAAATGCTCAAAATGCTACTGATTCAGGTGGACATCAGCAGAGAATCACTTCTCCATTTACATTACGAGATGAGAGCTAAAAAAATCCTCCTTCATCCTACTCGTTGTTATATTCTGGTGGAGATCAGCGGAGAATCAATTCTCATCAGCTTCCCACCCTGCTCCCTCCTAGGAATCTAATGAAATCACTCCATCGGAGAATCAAGAGCAGAGCTGAAGAATCAGGGAGTGGAGCTCTTCCAAACGGGGCCTTAGTGCGCGCATTCTCTCTTCCATGTCAGCGAGATTCTAACGTTAACTAGCTCCAAAAGAGATTGTTGGGGGCGTCCTAACGTTTTGTAATTTGTTTCGTTCTCCTTTTCGTACTAAAATTTGAATCGAATCTGCAGAGGAGCCCTTGCCATGGAATCCGATTACTTAACCAGTCTATTTACTGTCCTCGATGAAAAAGATTTATTGGATTGTATTGACTATTGAGAATTCTGAAATCGTAATGACAGACTTAACCGAAACCGTAGCCTGTTTCTCAACTTGCCGCATCTAACCGCACATCTTGCTGCGCAACACGGGAACATCCGATCACCAATGGCTGGTGCGATATTTCTAGGCGTACTCGCGGGTCTCGTGGTGCTCTGCACCATCATATGTGCTGTGCGCCATTGCCAGGATGGCGCGGGAAGCGCGAAGGGCGGCGGCGTTTCGTCCGCGGCAGGGAAGCAAGAAGCGCTGTTGAACAAGAACAAGGACGACGTCGTCGTCGCCGTCCCTCATCAGCCGGGTGGGGCCGGCCAGCGGGGCCCGGAGCCGAGCGACGGCGACGTGGATCTGTGCGCGATCTGCAAGGCGCGGCTTGCGGACGCGAGCTGGGGCCGGTGCCGGCGCCTGCGGCCGTGCGGGCACGTATACCACGCGGACTGCATCAGCCTGTGGTTACAGCGCAAGTTGATCTGCCCCGTGTGCCGGGCTGCCGTCGCCATGTCGCGGACCGAGATCCTCGACGCGATCGTGTGACCCGGTCGGCTTGTGCCGGGCCGGGGCCATGGCAATGGGCATCGAACGGTGTCGGTGCGTGGACAAGCAATCGCCACGGTGTCCCCCTCGCGCACGGTGCGGCTGTTTACACTTTCGTGTCCGTGCGCTGAGGCTCTTTATGACGGAGTTAATTGTAGCGTTGAAAGGAGCTAGCATTATTGCATTAGGTTCCTATGTAAGTACAGGTCAACGTTCTATTTATTCTTCCCAAAATTGTGTTGGCAGGGAGTATCAGTGAGACCGTAAAATTATCCTTTAATCTTTCAGAAAAATACGAGCCTATGTCAAATCGAAAATTTAAAAATCAGGTGAGTAGATTCCATCACAACAAATGGTTTGTTGGTGCATCGAGCCATCGAGGACAGAGAAAATTTTCTATTGCAGTGACAAAACTCAGTGCTCGGTTGTTTCTCTCTCCTCGTGGCATCATTTTTTTTTTTTTGCCACAACGTGGCTTCTCTTATTGCTAATGCTCTCGCGAGTCGTGAGGGCGTTCGTAGGGGTGGACGTGACTTCCCAACTCGCTACCGCGTGTTTGCTCGCTCCCATCCGCGCCCTCTAGTAGGGAAAATTAATCTCTCTACTGTGCTTTTTCTCTACCGCGCCGCTCACCTGCACTGTGCTGCCCACTCGCCGTGGCCGCCTCCACCGAGCCCGTAAGCCTCCGCAACGGATGCTCTAGTAAGCAGGCGATAGGAGGAGCTTCGTGTGACGCCGCCCCGCCGACGAGTAGCCCGCGTCGCTGCCGCACCGGCGAGCTCCATGCACTGTCACCGACCACCGCTCCCGCGTCGAGCTCTGCAACGACGAGCCTCCGTTCGCCCAAGCAGCAAGGTGACATTGCGTTGAAAGTGCATGTTTGCAAGCATATGTTTCAAGTGTTTCAGAGGTATATTGCAGGTGTTTCGTATGGATGTTGCAAAAGTAGATTGGGATGTTGCACATGTTGCAATGGCTATACACATTTGTTGCAAATGTATATTCCAAATATTTCATTTGTTTTTAGACTTATGTTTGCAAATGTTTCGTCTCGATGTTACATATATTTCACATATATATGCTCCAGTGTTTTTATCTTGATGTTGCATATGTTTTGCAATGACTTTTCAAGTCTTTTTGCAGGTGTTTCAGATGCATGTTTCAAGTGTTTTATTTGTCTTCAGAAGTATGTTGTAAATGTTTCAAAAGTAGATCTGGTATGGCATATGTTGCAATGACGCCGATGGCTGGCCACCACCTTCCCCTTGTCCGCGAACTCCATGACCAACGCCACAGCCTGTCACCAACAGCTCCGGCGCCTAGTCTCCGAAGACGACGCGGTCGAAGGGGCTGGTGGCACGGTCTCCTGAGACGACGCAGTCGAGGGGGATGGCGGCGCGGGTGCGGGAAGCAGAGGGGGCGCAGGCATCCAATCAGGAGCGCGCGGGTTTGCGTGAAATGGAGCAGCTGGAGCGGGCGTTCAGATGCAGGCGTCCGTCCAGACGTCCGGACTCTAGCCACACCGTTCTCTTATCGCGTGCTATGTACTGTTCCCTTCGAATGTAAAGGCAAATTTTGTTTCACTACAAAGTTTTTAACCAATAACTGGTTTATTAATATGTCATTTTTTATACCAACTTTTAATTGTAAATATAAGTGATTTGGAACACGAATCTAATACCACTACTTTTATTTGGATCACAAAAGTTATATTATTAATAGAGTAATAACTATATTAGTCAAAGACTTGTGTTAGCAAACATTACATGCATTACATTCGCAAATATACGGAATATTTGGTTTCAATTTAGTAGTTAAGGAAGAAAAAAAATTGTGATGAGAAATACGGACGAACTCATAACAAAACAATGCTCGTTATCAAAAGGTAAATCAAGTAGAAACAATGCAAGCTTTCTACCCAGCTGAAAGCCCAATTGCATACTCTCTTAATCCCATAAAAGATGTAGCTATAACAAATTTGTATTAAAAAAACTAAACTATCATGCTAAATAAGCATAATTAGATTGACATGAAATGTATTCATATTATGTATATATGTATATATCTGAAATAATAAATTTCTATATATTTTTTTAGAAATTTAGTCAAATTTGAATAGCATGACTTAGATATAACACCTAGAATCACATCATTTCGAATCGGAAGTAATACAGATAAGGGTTCTTATAGGCCCTGCAGCGTACAAACTATGTACTGGGCTTTCGGCTACCGAAGCAATTCTCTTGGGCCGCCTGACGAGACGGCGCTACGCTGGTTAGGCCATGTCGGGCCTGCGCATTACCTCGGCCATGTTGGGCCTGCGCATTACCTCCATCCAGATCCAGCCATCAGATACGCTGAGATTGCTAAAAAAAATAAAAAATAAAAGAAAGATACGCTGAGAAAATAACCCGTTTTTCCATTATAAGATGAGTGAACCATTTTCACTTATTATTAAATTATAGGACATAAAAAAGTCCCTGCGTTTTATTTTAAAAAAAGAAAAGAAAACATGAACAGTGTTTTTGTATCTCTAAACTTTCTTTTCTTCAAAGACAACTTTAGATGCATGGAATGAAATGGTGAGTGGCTGCGTTGTGCTGTTGTTCCCCCACATAGGTGGCCCTAGAAACTTCAGAAAACTTACCAGTTTAAAAGGAATTCTATGGCCCTGTATATATTATTCATTGCAGTAAAAAAATATAAGTTATTTAGTTTTGTGCTTAGTTAGAAAACTAGTAAGATGATCCACGCAAATAGCACGAGTAGCTATTTCTTTTGTCAGTAGCATTTGGCTCTATTTATTTGGAAATAAATACTGAACTACTATATTGTCCTCTCTCTATGAACCTTCTGTACAAAATCCGTATACTTATTATCAACCAATTTCATTGTTAAAAAATAAAGCTGATTCCTCTTGTTTCTTTTCTCCCACTCCTATTTGATTGTTGTGAGATTTGTGTCGAGGCCAAATCAAGGTTTTCCTCAGTTTTTATCTTGGTGAGTTTCACTCCTCGATAAACATTCAAGTTTCTCAAATGTTTCGTTACTTGCCCTCTGAGAGTTTTTCTTTTTTTTATGATCATATACCCTCTCTTGTGGATTCAATTGCCTTGATAAAACAATGATGTTAATGCTGTTGGTCAAAGTATAAACGTTGTTTAAACGGTATGATGTTTAAACAGTCATAAAGGATTAAACGGCCTAAATGGAAAGGAGGAAAACATGATTAGATGGACTAAATATCCATTTAATTTACTATTTAGTTAATAAATGGATATTGTACAGGATAACGAGATTTCAACCACCACATTAGCGCTTAAATTGGCATTGTAAATATATGACAATGATGAGAATTTAGTTTTCTTCCTCGCATCTTTTACTAATTCCTTACATGTATAAATAGTATATCTGTTTATATATATATATATATACACGCTATACAAAACTGTTTAGATTGTTTAATTCCATTTAAACATCATCTAAACCATCTGAACGGTAAACAGAAGGTGAAAGACTGTTTAGCATCGTTAATATCACTGTGTTAACGTGACCAATTAAAATTTAACCGACAAACTAGCCTGTCAGTAGTATATCATTAAGTAGTAGATTGTAGAACACAAGATGGATGCCTCGAGATAGCCCTTAATGATTGCCATTACAAGGCTGTCCCAGCTTACATAATCTATAATGGCCCTGTTCGCTTACCTTATAATCCGTATTTTTCACCCTGTTTTTTCAGCCAGAACAGTGTTTTTCTCCCACACCAAATCAGCCGAAACAGTGTTTTAACTTGTTTTTTTCAGCCTAATACGCCTTGGTTTTACCTAATACGCTGCTCCACCTGCCATTTTTTATCGACGATTCTTTTGCCGTTTAGTATTTTATCCCAATTCGCCTTGGTTTGTTGTCAAATGTCAATCAAGGGATGGGTGTGGATGGTTGACATGTTAGATTTTTTTTTCTCTCGAGGGAGATAAGGCGGCTGAAGTCGATTTATTAAGAGAAAAATACTATATATTCTAGCTGATAAGCTGACTGATAAGTTCAAGCGATCATGCCTATATTTAGCTTTAACAGTAGAACTATTGGTTCTGTACTGGGCGTCAAACCTGCATGATATAAGCAGCTCAGAAACGAGAAAATGGCTCCAGATGGTATGCGCAGGCTCATAAAAGTCTACTTCCCTGTCTCTGGCCCCTGATGGCTGATGATGCACTATCCTGAATAATAAGCAGAATGTACTTAAAGTCAAAACATTATTTCAATGTTCAGGTCTTGGAATATAACTGCAGTAGCAGTCCACGGACTGCACATCATCTGCAGCTGAACAATGCAGCTGCAGCAGCAGCAGCAGATGCACTTTTTCTGAATGGCGCCAGAAGCTCGTATTTTTATCCCTTGGAAGATAAGACGATGACGTTCACTTGAGTTTTCAGTGAAACTGTGAAAGGGACGTAAGTTGACAAATCCGAGATTATTAGCAATAAACAATCAACGCGTAGGCCACTCTGAGTCCTGAAAGCTGCTTAGAATGCCGTCTGGATAACCACAAAAACGAAACAAGTCGATAAAACGATAAGGCTTGGGCTGGACGGGGCCAAGCGAGCATGGTAAAAGAGAATATCTGAGATGGCTGACTGGCTGAGGATTTGGCTCGGCACGCCAAAATGGCATTCGAGCTCTGGGCCTCTGGCCCCTTTCATCTATCTCCATAGGTCACGCTTGTTCTTCGGATCTGTCTGGTGTGAGCTTTACTCCGAGTCTCCGATGTGATGTCCTGAAAATACTCACTCTTTATTCGCGAAACCTAGTTCAGGTTATCTCAAGAGTGCCTCCAACTGCGTAATAACAGAGTTACAGGCACGTAGCTGATCGAGTGACGTATCGGGAGGACAAGGTAGCTCACTGGAACTGGAATTCGTCCCTGTATGTGCCGCTGTGCTGCTCATCGTCAACAGCGTACCAAGCTCCTTTCTTGAAATCTGGGGCGCCTTAAGGAAGCAAGCTGCAAGCGCCACAACCTCCCCGTGGTCCACGTTGCAGTGCTGTCAGCAACGATGAACAGCAGCAGATCACATGCTTGCTCGAGTAAGGGCTTGTTTGGATGACCTAATGCGGTTCATGAACCATGACGCCGGTCAGGCGGCTAGCTGGGAGCGTATGGCGAGAGGCGAGTCCCATGCCTTGCGCGTCCAGGAAGCTGCACGAAAATGGCGTGGCTCCGGATCAGCGGCTCGTTTCGATTCGACGAACGACGCCGGCCGGGATCACCACTGGGTGCGGATCCATAGGTGCGGCCGCACCCATAAAATATCAGAAAAACGATGATTATATTCAATTTTTCACCATATGTGTACCCACATTATAAAATTCTATACACCCACAAAGTTAGCGTACCCCTTGATAGTGCTCTAGCTCCGCCACAAGGGCAACGGGTGATCGAGCTGAATTTCAATGAGACTTAACTCCGGTTGCCATTTCTGTGGACGCACGGGGCACACGGGTTTGAGCGGCAGTGGCCGCTGCCCGCACCACGCAGCATCCCGCCACGCCGCCTCCCGCTTTGCGGCTGCAAAAACGACATGTTTTTTATCAGGTTTTTCGCGACCTCCGGAGGCTGTAAGCTGCGACCGGTCCAAAAAGAAAAGCAAGATGCGAGTCATTACTCGACCCCACAGTGATAGTGACAGTGATAGCGATACTGACCAAATTTGACATTAAGAAATCAGATTTTCTTTATAAAACAGAAACAGGTACTGACAGAGTAACAGTATGAAGATATTCGGCATCGCTCTTTTTCCTTTTGACTCGACGAGATAGATGCGTTTGCAGGCTAGGAACGATGGTTCCGGTATGATGCCACTTGTATGTATCGCCTTGTCTCCTGCTGTTCAGCTTCTGTTCATTTGTCGCTGCCACCGTTGTTTTTTTTAATATCTCTTGGTGATATAAGCACCATGTCAGTGCTGATTACTCTCCTGCGATGTGAACTAGAATTGACGGTTGGCTTGCAACGTATCAGGCAAGTTTTTAAAAATGTTTGCTTGTTTCGCCCTCTTATGAATGATGCCTGCCAGCAGGTTTATATAAAAAAAATGGGAAAAAGAACAAGTACTTTTGTTCTAGAATCTAGGCTGCGTACGTTTTCTTTTTAAAAATAAACGTTATTTACATATGTTCAACTTCGTCAGCTCTTAAATTTCTCTGGTGAAATCAACATCAACCTTAACTTTATCGCTCCATGCACAGGTCAAGAGGATATTATGGCGCCAATTGGCTTGTTTTGGAATGGTTCCAACAGTGGACTTCATGCGCGATGAATTAACACTGATCCCATCGTCCACACACTGATTTAGATTATATATATATATATATATATATATATATATATATATATATATATATATATATATATATATATATATATATAATTTATTTATATATATATAGCTCCTAGAATCCACGGTAGGAGAGCGATTTGGTTACTGTTCCAAATACTGTTAGCCAATCTGGTGCATCCACGTGGCATCGTGCGTGTGCACGCATCGATTTGCTCTCTCAGGATTGGGTCTCTTCCTGTGCCTGCGTCAAATCAAAGTAAATAAAAAAAGGAGAAAAACCGCACCCGACATCGCGCCTCGCCGCCTCCGTCCGCGCTTCTTCCTCTTCCTCTCCCCCAGCGGCGGCGGACGCGGATGCGGCGTCCTTCCTTCACGAAGGCTGCGCGTGTCGACGGCTTCATCGCCTCATCCTCTCCCCCGGCAGCGGCGGCATGCAGATGCGGCGACCAGCCTTGCCTGCAGTTGTGCGCCGAACCAAGACGGAGAGGCGGCGACGCTTAGGGCGTCGGCATCCACAGAGCGGAAGCGACGGTCAGAGGTCGCACTCATCCTCATCTCCGCCAGCAGGCGGTTCCCCAAGTCTACCTTGCCGTCTTCCTGGCATTGAGGTTCATGCCCCCTCCTTCTCCATGTTGATCATCTCGATCTGGTGTCCGATCTTGATCTGCTTGGACAAAAAATGTGTTTGGTTAGGTCTTAACTACTTTGGTTAGGTCTTAACTACAGTACTTGAGATTGATTTCTTCTTAGTTTCCCTATAGAAATTTAGTTTCCTTTGGTGGATTTTTTTTAAGACTATCTGAGATCGCAGAATTGTAGATGAGCATACCATGGTGGATTGTAATTCCAACTGATGGAACTGAGACCTAGCATCCATATGTATAGAAGGTTAGTATTTATTCCATCTTATATGTCTAGCCTGGGAAAAATAGTTCTGTTTTTTTTTCTCTAACTGAAATTGTTTGTTTTCGTGAGGCAATTGCTCTTACACATGTTTCTATCTCATGCCATTAGAGCAGACCATTCTTTTCAACCATCCCGCTTGCAGTATGCCATTGTATATGTCCGCTTGCTTCAATCTATTCTTGACTCAATTTGATTCCTTACGTAAATGTGAGACCTCAAGAACGGTGGTTGCATAAACTTCAACGATCCTAGAGCTTCCTATCATGTCAGAAGGACGTATGTCAGACTCTAGCCCACGTTGCACCCATGGTACTTCTAATGGATCGCATTATCAGTATCTGTGAATATTGTTACATGCAGCGCAAACATGTAGTCCTTTCTAATGGCAAAATGTTCCTAATTCCTTCTTCCGGATTCAAAGTTGCTACAAGACATTGCTACATGTATGCCATGGTATGATTCTAGCTATTGAATGTTTTATCCTGATGCTTTCACTGTGCAAATATGTAGCTACCATTGAATGTACGAAATAAAAAAATGTCTAAATTAGATGGCGCAGTTTTTCCATTGGCCTATTTCTGCTCATCTGGATGGCTCACATGTGCTAAAAATTGTACATTTTATGGTGTTTCAAAATCAAGCATCTTATATGTGCTTGCTTTAAAAAGCCTTTGGAGGTGGAAAATCGGCAATGTTATCTGTCTAACTTCAACTAGCTCTAATGAATCCCTGTATAATTTATGCCTGTAAAATATCGATGGTAATTATTATAAGGACTTGCTTTATGTTTATTTGTTTAAAAAATAGATAATTTTACTGAATGATAAATTTCTTGGAGCAGGTCTATGAATTCTTTTATCATAACATATTTTTTTTGATTAAAAGACTTGGGCTATGGATATGAGCGCTCAGATTCTCTTCCTCAATCATGTGATTCTAAAATGTAAGTTTACACTACTGTTGTTTATTCTTCTTGCTATTATCACTTCTGATAAAATATGCGTCGAGCATCTTTGGCTAACGTGCCGAGATGTTCCCTATATGGCGATTTCTTTTATGTTTGTGCTTACCGGACACTAGAGTGATGACTTCGATCAAAACTTGCATGCCTACAATATAAGCCGTCCTGTGTTTGAATTGCACTGCACTAAATGCTGGGAATCTATTTTTCTTTTTTCTTCTTGGCCCGTGGGAGGGGGGAATGTTAAAGGAAAGTTGTTCACCTGATGAATCTTTTCCACATTATATCTTTTTGAGCTAATCGTTTTGTTAAGCCTCTTCTCCCATAAAAAGGTAAACACACGTCTTGCAGTGGTATTCTTTGTCATAAAAATCGTGTAGCAGAGAGATCAGTAGTGTTGCTGATCTGTTTGTGCTCTAAAAGTTAATTGTAATGTTGAAGGCTTACAATACTGAGTTGCTAAATGGAAGCCATGACGCATCGAGCACACACCACTCAGAATAGCAATGACTGCTTCCTTGCCTGGGAGCTGTCAGCTGTGAGCTTCATACTGCAAGTGGAGATCCAACATCCAACAGGTCAGTGGCACATTTGTTATTATCATTACATGGACAAGGTGTTCAGAAAACCTCTGAATGATGTTATTGATCATGGCAAAAAGCAGCTGTTCAAAGAAAATGAACTTGCCCAAAGTTTCAAACCTACAGTACAGTCAAATACTATGAAATAATGTGCTTTAGGTGACCTTTATATTCATGGTGCTAGCATAATTTGCATATAAAATTAACACTAAATTATATTCATGCTTGACAGTCTTTTTGGTTAGTGATATCATGATTTTATTATGATAAAAAATACCATATATTCCTGATGGCTTTACACTCTTTTGCGAACCTCTGTTTTATCAGTTTTGTGTATGAAACCTGGAGTAGAACTACTCTACATTATCTCCAGAAAGCTACCAGATCCTGTCATACTTCAGATAACTTCATCTACAATCTGTCATTGTCCTCTACAACATGACTCTTTTGACTTCTATATATTTTTAGTGGGGACTAACTATTTACTTGGTTATAATACAATACTAGCTGGAGCACCAAATCTGGAAGAGGTCAGTTCACATTTTTTTAATGATCCCTTGTGAATATTGAAACCACCTCTTCACAATTTTGAAACATGTGAATCTTCAAAGCTTGAGACCACCTCTTTTTTGTTGCATAAAAGCTAAGGTAATTTCCAATGTTCAAATGGAACTACACTCCATTTGTTCTGACAAACCCCAATCTGTATAATGTTTATTCATTTGATATATGTTCTCTATTTTTATTTCAAGTTACAGGTGAAAGGGAAAGTTAGAAAATTTGGCTTGCGAAAGTGAATCGGTGCTTATGTCACGATGTATGAGCCTTAGCGGGTTCGGCCAGAACTGTTTTTTATTTTTAAATCATGTGTCTTGTGTCCATATATTTTTAAAATAATCAATACATAGTTGGGCAAATTTGGATTTTTTTTTTTTTGCAAAGAACGTTATATGCTCCCTTTATGAATCCAGTCAGTATTTGCATATGTATACTTTTCTAAGTTCCTTTGTATCCCATGTGTATTCGCTTCATCATCATAGCTAAACATTATATATAATACGGAAAGATCTAAATGAATCACCAAAACAATACATATACCACATTGAAAGGGAAATACCACGTCAACATACTCCGGAAAGGCAAGCCACGCTATCCTCATGCATCCACGATGCTCGAATACCAGTCACAACTCACAAAGATCAAAGTGATGTAACCTTAGCAAGAGCGGTATCACAAGTTCACAGCAAGAAAAACACAGAGATGTACACATCACCTGCGTGCGCAGCGAAGCGCGCAACCCGGCCTAGTAGTTGTAATATATGAACAAGCTGCAACTCTGCTGACTAGGCAAAATTGTTTTTCCGCGGAAGCAAATTGAGTCTTCTGGGAGAACGGAGAAGAGACGCAGGGAAGGGACAAAACGGTGCCACACCGATCAGAAAAGCAGCATGACAGGGAACAGCAGCATTCCTCGGCTTTTCAACACTAGGAAGGAAGCTACTCGTAAGGGGCGTGCGTCCGTGCTTCGTAAGATATTCTTGAACCCAGGTTTAAACCATCTACTACTCCGCGGAAGCGCCCGGCTTGATCGAGGTGGGCAAATCAAATTCGGCAAGCTGCAAGGACGAGCCGCGCACTCGCACAAAAAATGATCCAAGAGGCTGTCCTGTCCGGCCGCGTCATCAAATCAAAACCAAAAAGAAACCACGGGCTGGTCGGCAGCCGGCGGGACGGAACCCGGCGCCGTCCGGTCACCGGTGTCCGCACCTGCCCACCTGCCCGTGCCCGCGAGGCGTTCGTGGCGTAGCGGTAGAGTGCCAGATTATCCGTACCGTGCAGTGGAAACCCCGTCTGCTCCTCGCAAATCTGTTCGCGCCAGCAATGCTCCACGCAGAGGGAAAACGGGTGTCTGGTTCCTGGTCCCGATCATCACCGGCAATCACTCGCGCAGACCCGGTTCGCTCGATCCTATCAGCCATGTAATTAGTTATAATATAATATTTTTTCTCATAATAAAACAGCATCAACTGACTTATAAGAGCATCTCCAAAAGTTTGTCAAATTTTACTTGGCAAATCTTATGATTTGCCAACTCCCAAAATTATATGCCAAGTAAAAAAGCAATCCATCTCCAAGAGTTTGTCATTTTTGACTTGGTAAAATAAAAAAACCCGTTAACAAAACGAAGAGGCCCGCTAAGCAAACGAAGAGCCCCGCTAGGAAACGAAGAGTCCCGGATGTCAAGCCGTATACGCGCGCGTATACTTACGCGCGCGGAGGAAAGATTTGCCAAGTTGTTATTGATGCCAAGTTATTTTGACAAATTATTAAAGGCTATTTTTTCTTGTTTTACCAAAATTATATGGATGCCAAGTTGAGACAGCAAACTCTTGGAGATGCTCTAAGCTATAGAAATGATTAAATGGAAAAGGGTGAATAATAACCCAAAGCTAAAAGCGCTAGTCGCTTCGCCTGCTTCAGCTTCTGTTACGTTGGATCACGGAGCAAAGCAGACGGCCTGGCCCCATCACTTGGCAAATGGGAACAAATCCCCGTTGCTTTCCCTCGACATCGAACAGTAGCTCAGACGTCGCGACAGCCCACAGATCAGCAAATGGGGAGTCAAATACTAAAGCCATTTTCATTGTACTACTATATTTAGAGCCGCTGATGAAGAATAAGAAGTTTTGGTGGAACAAACTACATCGGTACAGTAAAGAGCTCCGTATGCACAGTTGATCAACCACTCACCATTATCACTCTCTGATCAAAGAATCGTGACAGCCTAAGCAAACTTTGTACATCATGAGGAGAAGAGGGGAAAGAAAAAAATGTTGGTTTCATCTGAGCTTTACCCTATCTGGCATTGCCCTTGGCTAGACTTGATTACGACGCCATCATGGCCGGAGGCACGACGCTGCTGGCGGCCGGGCACACGCTGCCCCGCTCGCCGTCGGCGGCCGACGCGGCGGCCCACCGGCGGCATATCCTGCCGAGCGACGCGGCCTTGCGGCGGGCGCGCTCCGTGCCGGTGCCCATCAGCTCCCAGATGGCCCATTCCACGCCGGGCACGGCCATCACCTGCGTCACCGCGCGCGCGCCCAGCCGCCGGCACAGGAGCACCAGCGCCGCCGTCGCGTTCTCCCTGGCCCACTCCGTGCCGCGCCGCATCTCGGCCACCAGCCGCGCCACGGCACCGTCGATGCCCACGATCGCCTCCGCGCCGCCGCGCTTTGCCAGCGCGGCCAGCACCGCGGCCGCGGTCTCCTCCTCGCTGATCGCGGACAGCGCCGCCTGCGCGACGCCGGCGTCGACGAGCTTTCCCACGTTCTCCCTCTCGCCCACCAGCGACAGCAGCGCGGCCAGCGCGTCTTTCTTGGTGCTCGTCGGACCGGTGCGGACCAGATGCACCAGCTTCTCCACGATGGACAGGTTCCGGCCGAGGCGGCGCCGGTAGGTGTGCACGGACGCGAGGCTGAGCACGGCGGCCGCCGCATTCTCCTTGGCGCGCCAAGTCGCGCCGGAGCTAAGGATGTGGGCGACCGCCTCCACGGCGCCCTCGGCGTGCATGATGCGCTTCTTGTTGGCCTCGAGGATGGAGAGGTTGAGCAGCGCCGTGACGGCGTTCAGCTGGAGCCCGGCGTCCTCGGAGTAGAGCAGGGGCACCAGCAGCGGCACGGCACCGGCCTCCCCGACGAACGCGCGGCTGTCGGCGCCGGACTTGGACAACAGCTGGATCTCGTGCACGACGCGGTTGGCCGCGTCCGGGGAGAAGGAGATGGAGAGCTTCTTCACGAGGAACGACGCCGTCATGCGCGCCGCCTCCAGCGCCGCCTTGTTCGCGGCCACCGCCTGCGCCGGCTCGCTCTTGCTCGCCTCGCTGCTCTCCATGGCGACGCCGTTCTCCCGGCACCACTTGGCGATGAGGTTCTTGAGCGCCTTGTTGGGCACGAGCTCCAAAACGGTAAGGACCTGCCCTGTCTTGGGGCACGTTGACTTGCCGGAGTCGAACCACCGGAAGATGGAGTCCCGGTCGTACGTCTGGCCGCTGGCGACGACGACGGGCTCGCGCATGATATCGAGGGTGATGGGGCAGCGGAAGTCCGGCGGCGGTGCCGGGGGCTCCCCTTCTTCGTCGACCTCGGGGTCCGGCTTGGAATCCGAAGGAGGCCGGGGCGTGGCGCTGAACAGGACGCACTTGGCGTACCGCAGCAGCCCGACGAGCGCGATCATGGCGTCCGTCCACCTCTCCGAGGCGCGGTCGCCGATCTCCCGCTCGAGGCTCTCGATCTCTTCGCCGCAGGTCGCGGTGTCGTTGATGCCCACCTCCTCCAGGATCTCCCGCAGCCTCTCCCGCTCCGGCACGATCTCCCGCTCGATTTCCTGTATTAGCGAGAGCACTCTGGCCTTGAGAGCCTGCTCCGCCTGGACAGACACAGACGGCGCGAACCGCCTGCACTGGCGCGACGCGAGGTCCAGCAGGTCGATGACGTCGTCGGCAAGGCCCAGCTCGACTCCCGGCAGGAGGTCGAGCAGCGTGGCCAGGTCCTGGTGCAGCTCCCTTACCTCCTCCTCGATCTCGTCCGACTGCAGCAGCAGTTGCATCCGGCTCCGCGCGGCGCAGTCGGCGGCCAGCGCCTTGAAGCGCTGCAGCACGAGGAGCACCTCGCGGAGGCACAGCGACGCGGACCGCGGCATGTCCCCCCCGGCCGCCGCGGCGCACAGGACCAGGTCGTCGAACGCGGCGGCCAGGAGCCTGGACCGCCTGGTGATGGGCGCGAGCGCGCCGCGCAGGAACGGGGCCGGCGTCTCGGCGGCCGCGGACAGGTCCCGCGCGAGGCGGTGCAGCGAGCGCAGCAGCTCGCCGTCGGACGGCGACGGAGGCGCCGGCGCCATGAACTCCGCCGGCGCCGACCAGGAGGTGGTGGAGGAGGAGCAGCCGGCGGGCGGTGACGGCGCGGAGGTCAACACCGTTCGTGGGTTGGGCATGGCCATTGGAGTTGGAACAGCTGAGCGCGGTATAACTAACACCTACAGAAACGGCTGGTTTAGTGGGGATGGCGTGCGTACGATGGCGGAGCGGCGAGGCGAAGACAGAGAGAGAGAGAGAGAGAGAGAGAGAGAGGAGGGGCTTATAAATGACGGGGGCGGTAGGCGTGTGCAGTTGAGCTGGAAGGAATCCCAACCCGCATGAGAGGTTGCTTGCTTATCTTCTACTGTGATGGTTGCGCTTCATGTGCTTAGTTTAGTGGTGATGCTCGGCAGCTCGGGGTTTAATATTTCCGGCAGCCTCTCCGTCTGCGACTGCGAGGGAAGACGATTGGAAGGGGCTGAGGCTAAGGATGACAGCGGTGCGGGTTCGGGTGGGATATCAGCGGTTTTCGGGTCCGGCGGTTTCAGTTTCAGTGTCTGGTTCTCGCCCCCATGGTTTTTCAAGTTGCGGGTTTAAGGCGGGTTTTCAGTTTCACCCGTGGATCACCATCGGAGCCCCGAAATAATTTGGCCCACTAGCAGCCCATCAACAACCCTAGCATATAAGCCTGAAATCCTCTCCCTCTTAACCCTCACCCGATCACCCCAGACCTAGCGCGCTTTCGGGCGATCGTAGTCGGGTGCGCGGCAATGACGCGAGGATGCCTCGAGCTCGGCGGTGGAGTCCTCGACCTCTTCCTCTCGGTGTGGAACCGTGGATCCGTGCTCACCCCGGTGCTCCGTGTTCGAGGCTCGACCCCCCCAGGCACCCACCGACGACCGCCTCGGTGCCTTGCCGCCTTGGCCGCTGCCCGCCGTCCAGAAGAAGCAGCAGACCGCAGCAATGTGGTAGCCGGCGCTGCCCACTCAGCGCGTGCGTGCGGCGTGCCAGCAGGGGCGCATGGCAGCTCGTAGGTGTGGGGCGCACCCAATGGGGCGGTGTCGCAGAGGCGAGCAGGTGCCTACTTGCCCCTGGCTAATTGCTGCTGCTACTTGCTAGTTGATGCTGTACATGGCTAGCTGCGACCGTTGCTTGCTAATTTATTCTGTACATGGCTAGCTAATTTATTCTATACATATTATGTACATTTGTAGCTGCTGTCTGTCAGGACTTTCATGGTTACATCTTGTTATCTGCGATCTGTTTTGCTAATTTATCATATTTAATATTGTTGTTCTTGTTGTAATTTTTTTGGGTTTTGGATTATCCGTCGGGTTTCGGAGATCCGCGGGTTTTGGTTTCGGGGATGAATTTTAACCCGAATCGGTATTCGGGACAAATTCAGGTTTTAAGTTCGGGTTTCAATTTTAGGTGTGCAGATACTCCACCCGATCTGAACCCGTCCGGTTGACATCCTTAGCTGAGGCTGAGAGCCGTGCGTGTGTGATAAGGCGGCCGTCGGATGGAGATGGGATGGAGGGCTGGGATGAGGAGTGTTCCCGGATGGGACGAGGATGACTCAGCCCCGCCTCGATTGGATCGCGAGCGCCGGGAGGCGAAGGAGAAACATGCAAACAGTGCGTTGACGGCCGACAGCAAGGGGTGCACGAGAATGAGATCCC
This sequence comes from Miscanthus lutarioriparius, assembly GCA_904845875.1. Lineage (NCBI taxonomy): Eukaryota > Viridiplantae > Streptophyta > Magnoliopsida > Poales > Poaceae > Miscanthus > Miscanthus lutarioriparius. The sequence continues at coordinate 25,316 of CAJGYO010000200.1, forward strand.
GCCTAGGCCTAGTAGTAGCTTTTCAGAGTGGAGGACCATGGCCAGGCCACAGCCAGCATGGGCTCGCGAGAATCCAAGGGTGCTTCGGTTCTTAAACTATCGTTTTCTCTCTTAGGCCTTGTTTAGATGCCTCCCAAATTCTAAGTTTTTTCACTCTCTCTTTATCACATCAATTTTTAGCCGCTTGCATGGAGTATTAAATGTAGGTAAAAAAAAATAACTAATTACACAGTTTAGTTGGAAATCACGAGATGAATCTTTTGAGCCTAGTTGGTCCACGATTGGACAATATTTGTCAAATAAGACGAAAGTGGTACTATTCATCGGGTTGAAATTTTTTCGCAATCTAAACGAGGCCTTATCGTTCTTATAACTGGGACTTTACACGAAACAACCGTACCATTTCTTTAAAAGTTAAAACATCTTCCGCTGGATGCAGGGGGCAGCACGTGTGTGGTAGTAGTAAAATTCGTGTAAGCACTAAGCAGGTTCTGCTAGGTTAACCGGGATTCGTGATGCATCCATGGATGTGAAAACCCCACGTTCCACGGACCTCAGCTATGAGATCAATAATTGCATTTGTTCTACCGCGTGGCAAGAGCGGAGAGCACCTCTCAAAAAAAAATTACATTTCTTCTAGTCAGAGCAGGCGACTGGTCGATCGAATGTGAAGGTGATGTGCCTTCGTGACAGACAACGGGCTTCCACATTGAACAGTCCGACTGCCACCTGGGATGATTGAACCCGACAATACCGGAGCTCTTTACTATCTTCGTGGGCTTTTCTACCCGAGCTGAGCGACTAGTAGTAGACAATCAGGCTAACCTGGCTTGCTTCGACATGTGCTGTTTCCAATCGCATATTACCTTGCTGACACGGTAAGAACACGGTTTCCTTCTTCATTTTTGCCCCCTCCAGAAGTCCAGAGTCCGGACAGGGAGTGATACTACAGAGCAGCAGCATTCGAAACATCCAAACGGGCCAGACGGACGCAAAAAAGAACAAGAGCGGTTGCAGTCAACAGTAATTACAGACGGCGATGCCATGTGGAACAAGCAATCACCATTTGACTCGATCGGACGGAATTCCAAGCACACGACGCCATTTCGAACAGGCCAGCGGGCAGCGGCCACACGACCCACGTCCCACCGCGCCGCCGGCCGGCCGGTCCGACCACCTTTTCACCTGCCCGTCCCGGCAGCCGCAGTTCGGCCATCCGCAACTAGCGTGCCCCGATCAGATCACCACGCCGACGCGGTGTCTGATTAGATTAAAGTCTCGCGCTGGTGCAGGGAACGTGCCGACCGATTTCGGCAATTCGCTTCACGTGCGTGTTCTTTTCGTTAGCAAGCTGTGGGAGGGCTGACCGCTTTTCCTTCGGTCTCCTAGTTCGTAGGAAGCGCTGGGCTGCGCCACGAAAGACGAAAGTGACCGCGCGACCGCGGTGGTGGCGAGGCTTTTCGCCGGCTGGCCGGCGTGTCAGCCACATATGAGCGCGCACGACGACGTTGGGTTGGTGCTGGGGTAGTTACTGGGCTGGTGACCAGACGGCCGGCGGACGCAGCAGTGCCACGGCAAAGACGTCATGGCTTAATACTTTGCATTAACATACGACAGTCCCTGTGTTTGACCTGTTTTCGTGGATAGTCAATTTAAGAGTCAGTCTACTATATAACCGTGTGTTTTATGCAGTTTTAACATATGAATTTTTTTTACACCATAGGATTAAGATCCAACAGCCTCCACCATTCTTCTATCTCCAGCCTCCGCATATCACAGATTATAATTTTTTTTCTATAGAAGGACAAATCACAGATCTGCTGCCGTCGCCATGGCCGGCGCAGGAGTGGGGAGGCGCGCCGGGCGCGGGCGTGGGCGCCACCACCGCCGCCGCCGCCACCGCCACTACCATGGCCGGTGCGGGCGCCGCCGCCACTGCCATGGCCGGCGCGGGCGCTGGGGCGAGCTCGCCGGTCGCCGTCACCGGCGCCGGTGGTCACCGGTGAGAAAGAGAGAGGGAGAGAGATAAAAAAAAATTCATGTGTTTTTTTTTGCTAAACATATGTGTGTTGTATAGCATTTCTGCAATTTTAAAAAGCGCGGGCGTTAAATGATAGCTGCAGGCAGCAGTATCTGAATGTCGTTTAACTTTGCAGCGACACCTAATTTCTGTTTTTTTTATCGGAGCGATACCTAATTTCATAACAGTGGTATTGGGTTCCAACATTCATTTCATAACAGTGGTATTAGGTTCCAGTATTCTTTCTTAAATTTTGTCTCTATATCCTCATTTAGTCATTAAAAGAATTGCTATATGTATCTTCCATCCTCCAATAGCTTCTCTATGCAGAGTCAGCCACACTCTCTATCTTTGGTTTGCGAGAAACTTTAGAGGATGACAGTGTTTAGAGTCTAGGGTCTGTTTGGTTGGTGTCGTATTTTGCCACGTCTATCTTCAGAAACTGTAGAAGAAAGTGTGGCGAGCAAAATCGAAAGTTCGAAACCACACTTATGGCAAAAGCTTGGTAAGAAAATAAGTATGACATGTGGGACAGAGTTCTAGGAAAGTGTGGCGCGCCATAGTTGTAACAATGAGGCAGATAGCTGCCAAAGAAAATGCGCAAAACTAAGTCGCGGCGTAGCAAGTTGTGGTCACGAACCAAATAGGATCCTAATTGAGAGGTTAGAGGACTTTTTCTTCACCAAAATCACTATTTATATCAATACGGAAGGATATAAAAAAGCCTTTTGGAGTCAATTTTAGGGTATGTCCAAGAGTTTTTTTCTTGAACCCACCCTCAAAATCCTTATTTGGAGAGCTATTTGAAAAAATGCTCTATATATCTTTCCACCATCCAACATCTTCTCTATATCTTTCTTATGTGCATTTTGGAGAGTTAACTTCGCTCTTCATCTTTGGCTAGTGAGAAACCAAAAAAATACGGTGCCAATATTTAGAGATCTAATCGAAGGAGTTGTTGGAGGGGGGTTTTTCACCAAAATCTCTATGCTTATTAATATCGAAGGATATAAAGAGACTCTTAAAGTTGCTCTTAGGGCATCTCCAAGAGTTTTTTTTCTTAAACCCACTCTCTAAATCCTCATTTGGAGAGCCAGTTGAATAAAACCTGCTATCTATATCTTTCCACCTTCCAATTGGTTTTCTATATCTTGTTGTCCACTTTGGAGAGCCATCCCTACATTCTATCTTTGGCTAACGAGAAATCATAAATAAAAGTTGGCAATATTTGAAGATCTAATTTAAGAAGTTGTTGGAGGTTTTTGTGTCAAAAAATCTCTATCTTATTGATACGGAAGGATATAAAGAGTTTTATGAAATTGTCCTTAGGATGATGGCTGGTCAGGGGGCTTGCTACTCTTTCCTAGAGATGGAACGTGTGGATAATGCCTTCTCCATAGGATGGTTAATTAGTGGGATTGCTCCGTTAAGTGCCAAGATTTATAAATGTATGTGGTCGCGTTTAATCAAGTATAATCAGTTGCTTTAAAGTTGTATAACAATATTTTTTCCATGACTTTATCACAATAGTTGAGATGCATACTCATTTTTGTAAAAATTCATAGATCAATAAGAAAATTTTGGTGCACTTCTTCCACCACTACAAAACAAATTTCCATAAATTAAGGGCATATGCATATGAATTTTATCATTTTCGTATGTTTTTTCTAGATTGAGTTTGTACCTCAATTTTGGTTACAAAGTACGTATGCGGATAACCTATGTGTGTGCATCGTTTTGTTATTTTTAACTCCCTGTATGTTTTTTAGGAGGCTTTCACGTTTGTGGATTGAAGAGAGTGTTTGGAATAAATATTATTTTCTATTAATAGTGTGTACGCTGAACACGGACACAAAAGTAAACGTCGGTCGAGTTATTTAAATAGTGGTTGCCATGTACTAATATTATGTACACGTCTACTGATTTCATTATCAGATATTCCCTCATTTCTTTCCCACCTATATATTTTCTTTTGCGGTGGTTCCTACCTTACGAGCTTACGATATATAGGCAGATATTGAATACCGTTAGTCAAATTGTGCGTTTTCCATTTATCCTACGAATGATTGTGCTATTTTGTGGTATATAAATGTATAGCGTAGGGGGGTCCCTGATGTTGCACCTAATGTATCATTAATATTTTTTCTAGTGGAGCCAATTAGGCACCTAATCATGATAGTGTGAGCTTGCATGCATTTCTTCATCTTTAAGATGCCATCAGTACCTATATCTGTACCTTTGTTTCCCCCCGATCAGTACTTATATCAGTATACTTGCACACTGTCATCAATTAGACACCACCAGATAAAGGTTGGTTTCTAGTGTCCATCATCACAAAAAAGAACAAAATAAAATAAAAAAGGGGAGAATAATACGTAACAACCATCCATTGAGATTCCTAAGTCCTAACTTAAGAGAAGCCTTGCTGAAAAGCCAAACCCACAAGAAATGTTTGCCCCACTGTTTTTCCTCTTCGTTTTGCTGTACGGAATTCAAGCATGGCCGCATGAAGGAAAAGCTGGTACAGAACCAGCTACTCCTACAAAGAAACAACTTCATGATCCTTGAGAGGGGGAGAGAGAGAGGGGACAGGTGTATGGATGCGAGAATCAGCCTGTTCGTTTGTTGGTTTCAGCCAGCCCAAACCAGCCAGCCAACAGTGTTTTCCTCTCACAAAAAACCAGCACTAGCCAGCCCAAACCAGTACCAGCACCAACCAGCGAACAGGCCCAATAACTGGGGCTCGTCGGACGTCGGTACTGACGGTATCGGTACATGATTGCAAGAAAGCTTGCACGACGCTTATGGGTAGCCATCCCCCGTATCAATCTCCAGGGTGTCATGGTCATGGACACACCTTTTAGGTAGATAGAGCAATCGGCTGGGCGTGCATGCATGTATGTACCTGTACTGACTGTACCCTACTAACACAGAAAAAGGGCTGACCCGATGAAGACACCTCTGGCGGTAGCAGTTGCGAGTACGTAGACCGGACTCCGGCCCGGAGTAGTTGCAACAGCACGAATGCAGTGCTGCAGGAAAACATCTCGGCGCGCGTTGGCGGTGCAGCCGCGAGCCGCGGAGGCGCGGCTGGGGCAGCAGCTAGACGATGCTGCTGCCGCGACGAGCAAATGGTGGCGCGGGCGCAGGTGCGTGCAGTGGCGAAGTGGAGCCGTTGTACGCTTGAACTTATCAGCTAATCTACAGTATTTTTCTCTCACAGTAAAACAGATTCGGTCAGCTTATCAGTCGAACAGGCCTGCCAGGGAAGAGACACGACACCAGACGAGGAATCCGGGTCCGGGGCGAGCAAATTGCCAAATTGGCATGCCGCGTGCGCTGGGAGCCTGGGACCCCGTGGCTGTGGCTTTGCTTGCCCCAATCGCCTCTGTGTTTTGTCGCCCGGGTGTCAGCGTACGTTGGCCTCGGCCCCCCTCCATTCAAGGCCGCGCTCCCAGTCCGAGCTGGACCGATAAGCTCCGCCTCCGGTTTTCGTTTTGGTGTGGCTTTGGCTGCTTCGACCACGGCGCGACCCCGCCCACTGTATGGACGGACAGGAGAACTCCAGCAGGACCAGTACGCAGCAGGCAAGGCCCACGCCGCGCGCATCGACTCTCCTCCCGCCGGATTTTGATGCGCCCTCAAGGTTTGATAGGTTCGTGGTGGACGGGAAGACCATTTTGTTTCAGCATCAAAGCCATGTGGCCTAGAATTCAAAAAAAAAAAAGAAGCCATGTGGCCGATGTGAACGTGGACGAAGGACTAGCTAGGCACTAGGGAACAATGAGTGTGCCAGTGTGGAATGGTGTTGTACTGTACTGCTGCGTCTAACACTAGTAGTACTAGGTTATGGTTGAACGGAAAGATGGCATTAAGCATTTATGCTACTAAAAAATAGACAATAAACATTGTGCAGCTGCACCAAAGAGCCCGCCATAAAAAATTCACCCCACTGTTGGTGTTGACGCCACCGCCGGGAGCTCATCGAAAGTCGGAAGAGGCGGAGTGACTAAGCCCCATTGGGCACGGCTCATCGAGCAGCTTCTCAAGCGGCTTTTGATGAAGCCGTGCCAAACGGTGGCTCCTCGAGATGGCTCGCGACCAGAAGTCGGCAGAAGCCCAGCAAAACGCGGTGAGTGCATTCCTCCCCGCGCGAGAAGCCAAAAATAGTGGCTTATCACGGCTCATCCCCATCCAAACGTGTCCAATTCCATCCATTGTCATCGGACCGAAAGCGGCACGGGTGTGGGCTAACTCGGTGGCGGTGGTGGAGCACTGGCGGCGGCGCGCGCGATCTGGCGCGCCGGAGACCACGCAACGGCGGGCTTTGGGCGGATCGACAATGGTGGAGCACCGGCATGGCGTGACGCGCTGATGCGCGCCGGCGGGCTTGGGCGGATCGACAATGGTGGAGCACCGTGGCGGCGGCGTGACACGCTGATGCATGATGGAGACCACGGCGAAGGCATCGGCGAGCATCGACAAAGATCCGCCGGGAGGTGGAAGTCGCGGGGCCAAAAGGTGGAGGGGAGAGGACCGGAGGTGGGAAGCGCGGGTGATGGCTGGACGCCCAGGAGACAGAGGGAAAGAGATGCCGATCGGATAAGGAGAGAGGAGGGGAAAAGAAAAGAAGGGGAGAAGGAAAGAGAAATAAAAAAGGAAAGAAAAAGAAAAGGAAAATGAAGAGAAAAAGAAAAAGAAAAGAGAAAAAAAGAAATATAAGGGTATTTTGGACAATTGACATCTTCTATACATTCTAAAAAGTTAGGAGAAGCCGTTTTGCCAAACGTTTTCGTACAAAATAAGGCAGAGCTAGAAAAAACTGCTTTTCCATATGAGACAGAGCCAGAGCTATTTTTCACGAGGCAGAGCCATGCCAAACGGGCCCTAAGGCTGTCTCCAACGCGACGACTATTGCGGAAACGGGTCTCTAATATAATATAATATAATATATATATATGAAAGACTCATTTTAGGAGCTGAGAGAGGCATAGCCTAAATCTGAGTATCCTCTCTCCTGAAAATCCATTTACAGAAATGGTTGTCTTTTGAGTCTTATTGTTGGAGAAGACTAAAAATAGGTATCGAACCGTTTGCCTATAGTGCTACACAAAAAACGAAAGAGTCTTGTATTTTGGGTCGCGGTTGGTGGAGACAGTGTACGGCCCACCACAATGGGAGAGTGATGCCATAAAAAGGCTATCAGGCTATCTCCAACACCACCACCCAAAATACAAGATCCATTCGTACTTTGGGTAGCGCTACAGGCAATATGTTCAATACCTATTAGGCATCTTCTCCAACAACAAGATCCAAAAGAGAATCCTTTCTGCAAATGGTTTCTAGGAGAGAGGATGTCCATATTTGGGTTGTGCCCCTCAGGCAACCCAAAATAGATCTCCCGTATAGGTACTCTATTGGAGGTTGATTTTGAATATCTTGCTACCTATTTTAGGTTTGGATGCCTATATGGGTCTTGTTGGAGACAGTCTCAGGCCTCGAGTATTTTATGGCTGCAGTGTGAGGAACCGAAGCTATCTCTTGTGTGCTCCCTCAAACAGTAGATGTTCAAATAAAATAGTGTTACGCACGGAGGTTCTGTCATTCATGTACAAAGATTAATATTTTTTAATCAATCAAGCAGCGACGCAACTACTCGCCTCGCTCCCACTTTTTCAGGCACCACTAGAAGTTGGCATCTCCTCCTGCAGTGTATTGACTCCTAAATTTTCTTTCATCTTCTGGCATCACTTAGGGAGCGTTTGGTTGAGAGGCAAGGTGGAATGGGATGGTCCTGACTCTGGTTTCTAGGATGGGACGGACCCATTTTCTGTTTGGTTGAAAAGGGCTGGACCGACCCATTTTTCTGTTTGGTTGGAGGAACGAAGGGAATCAGATGGATGATGTATTTGACACCGTTAAACACTGTTATAACGGGTCCCACATGTCAATCTCTAACCAAACTTTCTTTTGTTGTTTTATATTATATATTAAAAAAATGAAAAAAAACCTCTTTCCGTGCTCGGCTGCTCGCATCCCCGTCACGCCCTGACGCCACCGTGGGCTGCCCCATCGCCGCTGCGCCTCCACGTCGGCAGCAGGCAGTGGGCGAGCTCGCCGCGCCTCCACGCCGACAGCAGGCAGCGGGCGAGCTCGCCGCGCCTCCATGCTTCCATGCCGGCGGCGGGCCGCAGGCGAGGTCGCCACGCCTCCACGCCGGCAGCTCCCGAGCTCGCCTCCGCGGGCCGTGGGCCGCCGCGCCTCCACGCCGGCAGCGCCCGAGCTCGCCGCCGCGGGCCACGCCCCCACGCTGGTCGGCGCGAGCTCACCGCCGCGTCTAGATCCGGCGGGCACGTTGCGCTTCTGCCACGTCTGGATCTGCCATGAGCTCGAGCTCGCCCGCTGAGATTCAGCCACGTTGTGCTTCACCTCGCCCTCGGTCGCTCGCTCCCAGCGTCCTCGAGGCAGATGGAAGCAACGGCGTGGATGTGGGACGAGGTCCGTCCCCTCGATTTGGAGGGACGGGGCTGACCTCGAATCAACACGAATATTCGTTTGGGGGACGGTCCCGTCCTCCGTCGCCTCTAAACCAAACAGCACGAGAAGTGGAGTTGTCCCATCCCATCCTCGATGGTCCCTCCAACCAAACACGCTGTGGAAGGCCTAGGTCCTCTTGGAGGCACATCGAGTGCCACCATCCACAGTAGTTGAAGAACAACAGGTTCAGGAGCTTCGGCTGTCGCGGAGGCAATAACAACGGTTGGAGCCACGAGTCGGAGGACGAGATGCGCGCCTTCCTCCCCAGCTCCCCCACTGCTCCTAGCCCCGAATGCTGGGTGCCCTCTTCATCACCGTCGCTACGATCAGCCCATGGCGCTTGCTCATCCACGACGCCCATGTGCACGTGGAGTGGAGGTCAGCTAATCCCATGCCCACGGCTTCAATTCAGCAGGAGAAGAACTCGACTCAAGATATGGTAGCTCTGATTCCGATTAGCTGCGTGTTGTGGAGAGTTGTTTTGAATTTTTTACCGAAGCATGGATCCCATCTTAAGAATGCATCTAAACCATATATGTTGTGCACCAAGTAACAACTGTTGTGCATTTATGTGGGGCCCATCTTAAGGTGAACTTTTGGCATGCGCATTGTTCTGTTCGTTTCGCTGAAATTTGGCTTATACTGATGCTTATGTTGAAACATTATGAGAGGAAAATACTGTTTATTCGCTGAAAAATACTGTTGAAGTAGTGCTGTAGAACAGTATTTTTCAGCGAACATACTGTGTTTTCCTCTCACAATATTTCAGCATAAGCATCGGCATAAGCCAAATTTCAGCGAAACGAACATTGGCGCTTATGGACATGTCCATATAGTTTATAAGTTGCTTATGGGGAAATAAGTTGAAATTAAGAGCTAAATAACAAGTTTTTTTTTGCCATGTTTCTCCCCCACAACCTTCATTTATACTATAACACATAAGCTGAATAACATCTCGGTAGGAAACAACTCCCCTTGTTTTCCTCAAACAAAAAATGTTTCATTGATACGCTGCCTGCAACCTTCCACATCCAAAGTGTCCTGCGTCCAGCGCATGTGGTGGGATTAGACGGACCAACCGATCTACATTTTTCTACTTTTATTACTGTTTTAGCTAGCGGCACACGTAGCCTCAGCAAAAATGCTAGCACTAGCAGATTGATCAGGAACAAAACTGGGTCGATCACATCAGTGCAACCTACATCGGCCATCTAGAAGGCCCTGGCCTCTGGCATGTCCTTTCCAAATGGCATATGGTTTAGCGTAGGACAAGGACACAAGGCATCAAAAAAAAAAAAGGACGAGGACACAAGGGGCCTGTTTGCTGGTTGGGGCTGGTGCTGGTTTGGACTGGCTGGTGCTGGTTTTTTGTGAGAGGAAAACACTGTTGACTGACTGGTTTAGGCTGGCTGAAACCAACGAGCGAACAGGCTGAAGAGAGGAACCGGATACGAATGCGTTGAGCAGGGCATTAGGTCTGCTATCTCTGGTAGGCCTATAAATGGCGCTGGAATTAAGAAAGGGGCCAATCGGGTCCGGTCCAAAATAGCCCGATCGCGAAAGGCCAACGACAGTTCGGTTGCCTTTGTAACTAGCGCACTCCACGGTCTAAAAGAAACTAGGGATGGGGTCAAGGGCCCAAAACAAAACACCTTGGAGCTGGAGCATCCCGGCGGCCGGCGACGTGCCGCCAACCTCGCATGCACCACGCTAGAGGTCCGTGTCCCCCAAAAGTGCCCGCCAGGAGCACGTACAGAAGTAAATGTAATGTAAGGGCAGTTGCCAGTTAGTTGCGCAGTTTAGTGTGAGGCAGGGACGACATCCAGGTCACCAGGTGACAAGGTAGTAGTAAACTATGCAATATGCCTACGGTGAAAAATTCTCATAACTGAGTACTCCAAAATGCCAGCCAAGAGCAGGCTGACACGGCCGTGCACGCGTGCGAGAGCGAGGCCCGTGGACGTGCCGGTGAGGTAAAACAGCATGCCGTGCCACGGCGGCCGTGTTATACGAGCAAAGTCGTCAGTGTCGTGCCGCTTAAGTAGATCCGATCCGAGCGTAAGTGCAAGGTGCATCCTAACTAATACCGAGCACGGACAACGGGATAGCACGAGAACGACCGCGGCGCACATGCAGACATGCTCCGGAGGGAGAAGAAAGCAGAGTAGCAGACGTGCAGGGCGTGCAGCCATGTTCGTTTGTGTCAGCTTCTACAAAAGTAGCTACGGCAAAAGGAAGCAGACGTGCTAAATAAAGAAAAAATGGTTCGCGGACCGGCGTATCGTATGGAATCCAGCTAGCTACGACGACAGGCACGACCTGAGTCCGACGAAGCATGCCGATCGATGCCACTGCTGTTCAGATGGATTTCGCCAGCAGCCAGAGGACACCCTGCTGACGTTGACTACCGCCCGAAACAGGATGATGCCTGCAACCGCTTCAACCTGCGACTGCGATGCCATACTCCTGGCACTCACCACGGACGGACGGTATGCGTTTCGGCGTTCACACGCGGTCCGTGCCCGTATCTGGACGTAGCTGCGGAAGGCTAGGGCTGCCTCCAAGCCCGTGCGCCGCCTGCGCTCCTCTCCTGGTCGTTGAATAGCAGCAGCCGGGCTGCAAGTTCAGGGGGCAAGCGAGCAGCCGGGGCCGTGTGGTAACCGATGAGATGAACAGGTGCGCGGATATGATGCACCACGACGGCACTTATGCATTGATGCGCTGCTGATCCAGTGCCGTCGTCGGTATTTCAAACAGTTTGACTGTTGACAGCGTATGGACGCTGAGCTGCGGCGTTGACACGTTGGGAAACTCGTCGCCTGTTTTTGACTTTCGGATTTGGATGTGGCAGAAAAGCTTGTGAGCTAAAAGGGCCTGCAAGTACAACACAAAATAGTAGCAAAAGGCCCAAATGTTTCGGGGAATCTTTAGCTTTGGCCCATATATTTTCGGAGACGCGGAGCATTAAGCCCACAATCGTTATTTACAAGATCTCAATTCGACGTTATCATAGGAGATTTAGGTCTGAACATTCAAAGGAAGGGAAATTTTGGTTTAGAAGCTGAATACAACAGCTGCACTGAACTGCCTCCAAGCAAAGTCATGTTCTTTTGTTGAAGATTACGGACTGCTGGATAAGGGCATGCAAGTTTGCCTCAGCACGGGTCACCGCCATCACCGAACCGATGACCGAACTCTTTGACATTGACATGAAAGCTGTAAGAGAATTTAACTGGTTGTTGCGTCTGCTCCAAAGTCCATCATTGATCACCCATTGCAGGAACAAGCAAGAGTGACAAATTTGTCAGTTGTTACGCACCTGAGCCATATCCTACTTGGTTTGTAGGGATAGTTACGAATCACTACATAGTAATTAGAGAATTTGTCGGTCATCCTGAGTCGTCTCTTCCAACCAAGGACAATTTCATGGCTAAGTACATCGTACCTTCGTTCTTTTTTTTTTTGAATGCAATGGCAGGAGCTCTGCCTTCCAATTAAGTATGTGAATAAGAGAGTTTATGTACAAACAAAGAAAGGTGAGTGGGTTTCAGGCCACTGATGCATAAAAAACATAGAGAAACACCCTCAAACTGCTATGCGTGGGCGAAAGCTCTCTTTCTTTGCTCGACGTCGTCCTTAATTCTTGCAGCCACCTGTAGCACCGTCTCTGAGGTGTTGTTGAAAATTCTCCTGTTATGCTTCTTCCAGATGTTCCAGAAGGTGTAAATCACCATCCCATTGAGCCGTCTTCGTTCTGAAGTTGGCACCTTCCTTGCTGTCTCTTCCCACCATGCTTTGATATGCACAGGGTCGGCCTGAGGCTGTGACTGCAGCTCAGGAAGTTCTCCCAAGAGATTACTTGGTTCCACACCGCCTTAGCAAAGGGGCAACACAAGCATAGGTGCATGCCGGTTTCTAAGGGACCATTGCAAAGCACGCAATGTTCATGATGTGGCCATCCTCTTTTCTGTAGATTATGCGCTGTAAGAATCTTGTCTTGCACTAGAATCGAAGCAAAGATCTTGCATTTGTTCTTCACTTGTGCTCTCCAAATTAGATCACTTCGGAATAGACCAAAGGAGCCTTTGAATTGAAACCGATATGCTGAACGGGTGGAATACACCCCGTCCGGGGTCCATCTCTATGTGATAGAGTCTCTAACGCCTTTCTGGAGGTGCACGTCCTGAATCCTCACCCATAGGGAGATGAATTCTTCAATGTGGACAGCCGAGGTGATTCTTCCCCTTAGCGAGCGTATCCAATTATTATTCTGAAGTTCATGTTGTATGCATTCGTTCTTGAAGAGCTGATTTGTTATGTTGAGGCTTGCTCTTCTTGGGACACCTTTCTACTTTCACTCCAGATTTTTGCTTTGAACATGGAAAGTTGTTGGATCTGAAGAATACAATTTCACGGATTCAGACCAAACAACTGCGTGAACATCAGCAGTTCAGCAATTTGTTTTTACCATATATCATCATGCAAATGAAAAATATTGCCATATGGTTGCTGCCAATCTTCCATTCAGAACTGTTTGGTTAGTAGTTGCCTTGGTAATTGCCATTTCACACCTATGGCAAACCAATAGTTTTGTTGCGATTCTATTCTATTAGTTGATATGATTATTTCAGATAGTTCTTTAAATAAAATATATATGATGAGCATGATTAAGGGATATCAAAGATGATATATGAATATTCTGACAAAATTTAAAGGAACAAATAACTAAAATAGTATTTGATCTAGCAATTTCAATTTACTGGTTAGTCAGTGATAATGTCATGCAGCATTGTGTCTGTGGCCAGCCATAGCACCACAGAGCCGAGCCTGCACATGTGCGACAGTGCTGGATACTGGAATTCAAAGGATAAAGGATCTCTGCAATTTGCTTGCAACAAATCGAAGGAGGAACATATTACCTATGGAGATGGAGGGTTGAAGACTTGAAGCACACTGTTTGTACCTGTTGGCTCAAGTATTTGGGATACTAATGCAGCACACATTAGCGTGATTGAGTTGGGGAGTCAGTGGCCTGGGGGAGGGAGGAGCAGCATCGATGCCTGGCTCATAGTCATGCACATCCACTCGCTGTGTCGGCGCTATGTACTCACCATCCACATGCTCAAATTGTTAGGATACTGAGACCATCAATGTGGGATCAGCCCATTTGCCTGCATTACATCTTGGGTAGAAATGATTGTATACACATTGATGTAAATAATGCGCATAAGATGGTTTTATTTGTAGAAGAAAATATAATCCTGACAACTCTAACTATGTGGCACGAAAAGTTGAGAATGCAACTACTTCATTTGTTGGATAGACACTGAAGCATATTAATTTAAGTAAAAGGTACAAATAATTTTGGAGCAAGGAAAAACTGAAGCATTGATTCAAGGTGTGTCTGTAACTGAGAATAAAAGAATAAACGGAGTTTTCTTATGTAAAGGTATTGTACCGTCCTTTCTGAGATTGCAAGTGCACTCGCTTGCTCACCAGCAAGGACAACCGTAAAAGAAATAGGGCTGATACACCTAATACTTTTTTTTATGCTGAATTGAACAACAGAGACAAGTACGTAGCAAGACAGAGAGACGATAACCAAGAAGGTAGTAGCAGCAGCAAAGAGATCAGAATTTTTTTCAAGGCACCACCAGTGTGAAGTGCAATTAGGAAATTAAAAGAAAAGGGTAAATCACTTAGTGATGGGTGTCTTTGTGCTGCTAGTTTTGCTTTGTTTGTAGCGGGGTGACCCTGAATTACTGATCCTTTGTGAAATTACAATGGTGTACTCTGAATTTTTTTGTAGGTGAGCATTCAATAATTTTGATACTTGGCCCCCGATTGGATCTCCTGAGGAACCTGCATTATAAAATCAATAACTTTTCTTAGAGGCATTAAATCAATGTCTAACTAAGTACATGGAAAAAACGAATAAGTATATCACGCATGGCTCAAATAGGCACATAATGCATTCCAAATGTGCAATACTGCTCCTGCTCTCACATTGGCTTCATTTAAAAACAATACTGTAGTGACACTGTAGCCGGAGCCACGGGAGCCAAAAAAAACGAGCCTCTCCGGCTCCGGTGGTGTCAGTGAGAGAGAAAAGGAGAGAGAAAAACGGCTTCGGTGAATAGTACAGCTACAGTGATTCGGCGGCAGGAGCCGGAGCTGCCCAGAGCCCGGCCAAACGGGGCCTTAAATAACTGGAGGATGGAATACGACAGTTTGTACTTCAAATCTGTTGCCGTATCTAGGAGGGGCATTTAATCGAGTGCCTTGCCTGCATGTTCTGGTAGAGGAAGATGAAAAGCACAAATCGAAGGAGAACGCACAAGCATGTGAATGAATTCACGGGCAGCTGGAGGTGACGGTTGGCGAGGGAGTCTGGGTCAGGCCGACGGCAAGGTAGCTGAATGCTGCAGTGCAGTTGGGGAAAGCGTGGTGGAGGTCGAGCCCACTCCCGCACCGCCAGCCGTGGCGGGGTCGCAGGGGCCGCTGGTGCCCCCGCCCGCGCCGGGGTGGCATTTGATATTTTTCCTTCTTCTTTTTGATGGAGTTTCAGGCAACTGCGACCACAAGCGCGCCGTCGTCGGAAGCCACTAGCTTAATTATCAAGTATTTTTCTTAATACAAACCTATCAACACCAATTTTGTGTCACATAAATTATGTTTCACTCTGCCGTCCTTAAATATTTCTAGAAAATTTATGTATCACACTCAAAATTTGAGTAGGGACACGTGCCCTCGCTCTTTATGTACTGGGTCTGCCCCTAGCTGTAATGTTGTTCTTGCCGACAGGGCGGCGGTGACGGGAGCAACGACGACTTTGCAATGACAGCGCCCGGATTAATCTGTCTTGCTTCCAATGTTTAACACGTATACGCCGGCTCGGCAAGAACAAACATGGTGGCTCCAATCCAGAAAAGAAAAAGGAAAAAGTGCACAAGCAATTCAGCAAACTAGTCCACCAACCCGTGCTCCCCCACGGGTTAATCATCGGATTTTTAATTAATAGAACCATTCCCATCTAATATGTATGTACTAATGAGATCACTCCATATACTTACTTATCTCTGTTGCATCATTCAAACTATTTGTGTATTTATTTAATCCTTGAAAAGGTGATGATAACATTTATGTGTTTCCTTCCTGGTCATTTGATTTATATGATCACTTCGTGGGTTGCCGTGATGTTCTCTGATGTAGCTTTTGCTATGTATGATCAATAGATGTGAGAATAATTAGATCTATACAATAATCAACAATATATATGGTATTTAATGGAAAAGTTACCTATAGAAGAAAGGACGAGCATTGGTACCTAGATTACCTTGTTGATATTGGCAACATCGTTGTAGCTAGGTTCTGTTTTGGAAGGTTGTATTCTTCGTTGCATGGAAGGTGATCTTTTGGCGCCCGCGGCGCCCGTGATGCCCGTGCCGAGAGGAGGAGGGAGGTGCGGGAGTCGCCCGCGAGCGGATTCACAAGGATTTGCTACCCTCCGACCCGCTATGAACTCAATCGGACAGTCCATATCGTGTCCTGGTCAGATCCGACGGCTAGCGTTTTTGCGGGCAACGTGGCCCTATCCGTTAGCTCACTTTTGGTGCAGAAATCGTATATAGAGATATCTGGCTTCGTAGTCATTCACGGTGTAAGATCAATTCCAAAGTCTCTGTCCTCGCAAAAAGAAAGAAAGAAAGAAAGAAAAAAGAAAAAAAAAACTCCAAAGTCTCCAAGCACCGATCCCCCGGCGCTTCGACGCCGCGACACTCATTTTCCACCTGACTTCATCGTTGATGGTTGATGCGCCTCGGTGCCTCGGCGGAGTAGAGTTGAGGGGGAGAGGCAACGCAGGATGAGCAATGCTATGGTACTCCTTTTAACCAGGAAGTAATAACTAATATCTTAAGTAAATTTTATGTCTTTATTTTTACTAGCAAATATGCCCGTGCGTTGCAACGGGTTGTATAATTTGTTGGATGGTCAAGATGTCAATTAAACAATTTATAGCTAGAAGATTTATTCAACGATCATGATTTGTTCTAATACGTCTTTGAATCAAACTCTTTGTATTCGCCGACGTGTCTTAGAATCATACTTCGTAGAACCATGGAATGCGAGTTTGCATATATGGGACACGGTCATAGAACGCCAAGGCATCATATAGAAATTTCAAAAAGAAAAAAGAGGGACCAACAAATCCTTTATCTTTAATATTAAGAGAGAGAGAGCGCGAGTGCTTCGGGTGAGTGGTTAGGGTTTGTGTCCGACTTATATACTCCTGTGGGCTAGTTTTTATCATCGCTGCTGAAGCCACGAACCAATGATGTATATTTCGAACTAACAGTGATATATATAAAAATTATTACTATCGACTTTAATAGAAAACCGGTGATGTGGAGTTTATGTCGAACGTACAATGGATTGTATTGTTCCGCTAGTGTCTTCTTTTTTTTTTTTTTTGAGGAAGTCTTCATTCGATTCGATTCCGATCGCCATGAACTACAACCAACGTGGAGGTACCTGCTTCTCTGAAGAACATGGCAGCAGTGACCGCGGCGCCCGGAAGGAGGAGTTCGACTTTTTGGTGCCGGACTGCTCGATCGGCGTGGTACAGAGGAACGATGGCGTCAAACAGCCAGGTGTGACTGCGCTATGCTGCAGTGCTGCTAGTCAGCAACACATGATTAATGATTTGGATTGGAAGCAACGCATTGTGCACGGGAGCAAGCTCACGCAACGCAAGCAGTATCATTCTGGTTTCACCCCGCTATGGTCAGAACATCCCGTCCCTGCTCTCGCACAGATTTGCCTCTTGCAATTGCAAGATCATTAGGAGCAAACACATTCGTTCTTACCTTCCATAATCTTATGACACCACCTAAATTTCCTGGTCCATGCTTTCCTTCCAAAGATCCCAAACGGCAAACGAGAAAACACATATTATGTGCAAATCATCATAGTTCAACAACCAACACTGGACTCCTCAATCCTTATCGTCAAGAGTCCAGCTTCACCAACACTGTCTCCGCACCGGCGAGGTCGTACCAGCTCAGCGTCCGGCTCAGCACGCACAGCCCTCTCAAAGTAGTGCCCCGCCCTGCAAAGAGATAAGAGCTGGATAACTACGGCTGCGTTGGCAATTCGTCGCACAGTGTGTGTGCGTGGACGAGGGGACCTACCGAGTACCGGTCGTGGTCATTCTGCATGAGGTAGAGGAATTGCGCGAATTTGGCGAGGATGAGCGAATAGTTGGGGCTCAGTGGCGACGGCCTGCTCGTATCTCTGCTGCGCCAGCGTGAGCTCGGCGTGGTCCTCAGTCTCCAGGTCCGCCTCCACCGGCGCGACAAGGCTTCTTAGGACGTCCGAGTCGCTCAGCTCCTCGGCGCACGCTGGCCTGCATCGTGGAAGCCTCCGCGTCCCTCGTCCTTCTCTTCCTCTGCCTCCACCTGCTGAAGGTGGAGGAGCGCCCCGCCGCTGCAAGAACCAAGATCCGCGCCTGAAGCACGACGTATGGAGCCTCTTGGCGCCGCGCGCGGACACGAGGAGCGCGGGCCTCTGCGCTGCGCACGAACTGGAGGAGCGCTGGCCTCTGCGCTACACGTGTACAGGAGGAGCACCGGCGCGGGACACGATGCGGCGGCGACCGGAGAGACGAAGAGTGTGGACGCCGCCCGCTGCTTCGTTGCGGGGGACAACGCCAGCGGCAACATTGCGCACCGCTTGGCCCGCTGCTACGCTCTGGATCCTTCCGCCTTCGCCAACGTCAGCCTCGCCGGCCTCATCGCCATGACACCATCCAGCCCTTCTACGCCATCGAGGAGCGCACGCCCGCTGACTTGCGGCTCGTCAGCGCGCCCCAGTCCGCGAGCAGGGCCGAGAGTGCCGAGCGCGCCGTTCAATGGAGGAGGCCAGACCAAAATATGATCAAACCAAAAAATTAGCTGAAATTTTGCTTCTTTATTATTACTAGCAAATATGTTCGTACGTTGCAACGGGATTCAATACGTACAATCATACGCATGCATTGCAATGGAACCCAATACACATAGGAATAAGACTACGTATCATCGCTAAATGTGCGAGTTGTTCTAACTCGTACGAATATAGTTCATGAGTCCGGTTCATGTACAAGATACGTAGGGTGCGACCCAATATGTATTAGAATCGAAATGCGCATCATCGCTAGATATGAGTCCTAACTCGTATAAGTATGAACATGAGTTTGGATCAGATACAAAGGAAACAAGAAATTTTATAGAGATAAAGCGTAGCTATAGATATATAAAATAAAATAGTGAATAGAGAGAAATTTTGCCTCTTAATAGAGTATATAGATAAAGTATAGATGATATATAAAATAACAGATATAGATATAGGTAGATATAGATAAAAAAAAAACTGGAGATAATTAGAAGAAGGAAAGTTAACAGAAAAAAAATCATGAAACGGACACAAAAGAAATAGACTGAAGATATTGTTCGCACACGAACACGTCACCGTGTGCCTTCGGTGATGAGCACGATATGTAGGATACGTCGTCGGAGGAGCCTCACCGGGAGCGCGATACGCAACACGCCGGCGAGGTTTCTTGAGACCTGAAATCCCACACGCTCGAGAGGGATCCCGTCAGGGTGTACGGCGGCTATGGACTGCTCTAGTTGGCCTAACCGCTCTAGGACTTTGCTATCGTTGAAGCAATGAGTATTGTCAACAACGAAGAACAGAGAAGCAATGATAAATTTGGAGACATGATGAAAAATAATAGTAGATGTATTTAATAGATTTGATTGTGTGTTGTTGATCGATCTATAGGGCAGCTCGACGTCCTTGAGTACAAGAGCCTAAAATCTAATAGGATCTCGTGAGCCAAACCGGCCATATCCATTTTCTATAAACTGAACTAAACATAGTTGGGCTCGATGGAATTCCGGCCAAGGCCGCCACGTACATGCTACTTGGTGCTCTCATTCATCTGAACCTTGTATGGTCAAATCAGCATTATTGGCAATTAAACAAATCCGTTTTGTTTTTCTTGGACATCCACAAAGCTGCTTGCAATTGAACTCCTTCATCGAGTACCAAACGGACTCCACCGCGCACGGCCTCGTCAGCGTCCAGAACCCTGCGTCCTAGATGAAATTCTGCTAGAAAAACCAGACAAAAAATCCTGCAACTGGCAAGTCCTGAACGGACACGGAAAACAAATACGGACAGAAAAAAGATTACCGAAGGTGTTATTGGTGATAGAAATTTTGCCTCTTTAGTATTAAGTATAGCCTAGCAAATTTGCCTGTGCGTTGCAACATGTCCCAATACGTATTAGAATCGGAATGTAAACTATCATCGGACGCGAGCTGTTGTAACTCCAGATCACATTCGGGGCATGAAGAGTTGTTGTTAGTTGTAACTCTCAATTTTTTATATGGTATTAGCCCACGAGGATTAAACTGGTACATGCATACTGCTTAAAGACATTTGTTTAGATGGGACTTGATAACAAACTGTTCAAAACTTCATTTTATATTTAATTAGTTGGACCATCGGCTGAACCAGAATATAATAAGTGAAAAGTGTTATTTGTAATCATAATTGCATCCACAACTTAGCTGTAAAAATATTTCTTTTTTAATGAGGAGCTCACTTTGAAAGTCCATAATATTATATTTTTTTTATTTTTTTTATATTTATTAAATATCGATCTGAAAAATCGTTTCTCTAATCAACTTGATCTCCTCCATGAGTTTTGCCATCTATTCATGGCTACGGTCCGATTACTCCTCGTGAATGTGCAAACTAATTAAATTCGTTATACATCAAATTTCATTAACAGTCCATACCTGTAGGCATGGGTTTTGTTGGAGCATGCGCACGTATGACATGTTGGTAGATGTTTCGCTACAGCAGCACAAGGATATATAAACACAAACTCATCTAGTCAGGGTGTGATAGAGGTATAGATTTTTCTAATCAATTAATTAATTATAACCTAAGAACAGAAAAAATAGATATTGCCGAATCCCCTCGACACGAAGACAGAAGCCAGCGCGTGATATCCTTCCTTGCCAATTTCATGTATACCCAAATAAAACTTTATGTACGTTGTAGTTGTACGCGTTCATTTCTTTTGTATAATGGACACGTTCGCTGCCATGTACCCAAAGTTTCAACGTGTGGCGGCCAACGTAGGTTGCTTGCATAAAAAGTAAATATTTTATGCTAATTGAATTATTTTATATTTAAAGTTGTATTAGATAATAAAAGGATTTACCACATCCAATAGATCGTGTATACATCATTTAGATCTAAAAAAGATCTTTAACTTCCCTTAGTTATAGTACTTTTAAATTTAAAAATTAAATATATACATATTTCATATATGAGTTTTGCTCCCATCTATGGTCTTCGGACCACGGTGTTTTGGCACCTCAGGTGTCATATGTACATAAATCTCTTTTCACTGCTTAGTTGAACGACAGAGCTCTTGCTTTCTACTTTCAAAAAAAAAAAAGTTTTGCTCCCATGGTCTCTTCCATGAAAACTGCACGAATCTTAAAGCATACAACTAATTAGTTTGCTTAATTTTGAGTTAGCGAGGTCCTACCCAACCCAGACCAAACCCAGCCCATGCCCACCAATTATTTTGGATCTCATCCTGATCGACACGAATCGACAAAATTTGATTTTGACTCACGTATGTGCCTTCTCGGCCGCGCCGCAACGCGACATCACTAATAAGCGAACGCTCACGCGATTCCAAATCAGCGATTGATTTCGGACATGCATAATTTCCTTTTCTGGAAAGAAACAAATCCCACCAGTTAGGCCTTGTTTAGATCACCTCTAAATTTCAAGTTTTTTCACTCTCTCTCCATCATATTAATTTTTGGATGAATGCATAGAGCATTAAATGTAGGTAAAAAAAATAACTAAATACACAGTTTGGTTGTAAATCACGAGACGGATCTTTTGAGCCTAGTTAGTCTATGATCGGATAAAGTTTGTCAAATACAAACGAAAGGTGCTACAGTGTCCAGGTTACAAAAATTTGCAATCTAAACAAGGGCTTACTCTATTTGGATAGTACTCAGCTGGCATGCGCGCACTCCTTAGCTGCGATGTCAGCATTGACACAGACGAAAAAAGCAAAACATTTATTTTTAAATTGCTATAACTTTTGAACGGTGTATTCATTTTAAATTTCGTCTACACTGGTGTGTCTTACGCGACGAGGCGAATAAAACTAGACCCCACTCGCATATATTTCAATTTTTTTTTCTAGTAGCAATGTTCATGTACTAACTTATAACTATTCTAAAAAAACTTATAACTTATAACTTATGTGATAAGTTGTAATTTTCCATATTTTTCGCATAAGTTGTAAGTTATAAGTTATATGTTATAAGTTAATATACATAAATTGCTATTAGAAAAAAAATTTCGAAACATATGTAAATGGGGTCTAGTTTTGTTTGCCCGTCGCATAGAACACACCGGTGTAGACGGAATTAAAAATAAATATACCGTTCAGAAGTTATAGCAATTTGAAAATAAATGTTTTGCTTTTTTAGACTGCGTCAGTGGAAAAAGGAAAAATTCCCAAATACAAAAAGTTGTGGAATTTTTTTTACCTAAAATAGAAAGTCGCAGTCACTTAATCGTTCGCTGCGGTGGGATCGGGAACTGGATTTGAACTGGGGACGCCATCCCCGGCCTTCTCGGGATGTCCGTAGTGTGGTCAAGTACAGATGATTTTGTTCCGGCACCGGCGACTACTCTAGGTTGTTGATGTCCTGAATCTGCACCTGTCCAACTTCGTTCCCACGGCAATCGGCAAGCTGCAAAAGTCCTCCAAGACGAGAGCAACCTGGGAAAGGACGAAAGCAACTATAGCGCGACAACGTGCAGAGTCACGCTCCGACGAGGAGTATCGTCTGCTAGGCTATGCCGCCTTCATCGGCAAAGCCCGGTGGCAGTGGTGGAGAAGGCGGAATGTATAGCGTCATCATAGTCAGGCAAGGTACTAGCTAAAGCTTAATTTTTTTGTTTTTGTTTTGAGTGGAACTAGCTAAAGCTTAATTGCATGGAATAACTCGGCATATACTCCTTCAATAAAGCAGTCCAAAACCTCTCCCACCGTACCCTCGACGGCCCAACGTGGCCCAATGGCCAATCGCCAATGGCCCAATCTTGTTGTTTCTATCCTAGACTAGCGCACATCGCGCACACATGGGCACGTTTGGTTGCCGTACTGGCCTGGCGCTGCTCGCTCAGGCAACTCGATCCGGCCGTCCGTAGCAAAGCAATCCAACAACAGCTCGCGCCCTGCCTAATCCAAATGGTATGGTATCGTAGACACACGACTAACCTACTCCGTCCTACTCCTACCTCGACTAACCTCCTCCATCCTACTCCTACCACGGAAATCGCACATTATTATTACTATCAAAGTTATCCATGCGTTGCAACGCGAGTTTTTTTTGAAAGAAATATTATAGTATTAATCAGCCCAAACTAAAAAATATTATCATGCATCATCAAAATGCTACTCCCTCCATCCCAAATTGTAAGTCATTCCAAGAATCTTGGAGAGTCAAAGCTTCTCAAATTTGACCAAAATTATAAAAAAAATTACAAAGATTTATAACATCAAATAGGTACACTATAAAAATATAATTAACAAAGAATCTATTGGTAATTAGTTGGTATCATAAATGTTATTATCTTATTATATAAACTTGGTCAAACTTGAGATGCTTTAACTCTCCAAGATTTTTGGAATGACTTGCAGTTTAGAATGGAGGGAGTATATAACACGAACCATCAAATTATTATGTCGCGTGCTACAGAAAAAAAAATTGTCATCCGATGAATTAGGCATCGCCCGCGACGCCACCATTCCTAGCTCCGGCCTCAGCCTGCACCTTCGCGCTGCCCTCTCCTACCTCGGCCTCGACCGCGCTGCTGTCTCTCCGCCCCATGCTGCCGTCGCTCGGCCGCATCTCTGCGCCACCGTCGCTCGACCTTGCTTTTGCCCCGTCCGCCGTTCCGAGCTCCGACCTCAGCGCTTCTGCACCTCCGGGCCGGCCTCTCCTACCTAGTCCTTGACCGCGCTGCTGTTTCCCCGCCCGACGCCGCCGTCGATCGGCCGTATCTCTGCGCCGTCGTCTCCCTTCTCCGAGCCACCATCGATTGGCTTTAGCTTCTCCCCGCACAGCACTGTCGGCCTTGCCCGTGCCAATCTGCCTCTAGGGCAAATCGGATTGTGACGCGCGCTGGACCTACACGTGCGAGAGGGAGCCGGGCCGTGCGCTAAAGGAAGATGTGGTTCCCTCCACGATGGCAGCCATGGCAAAGGACGTTGCAGCTTTCTGGGTAGTCTTCTTCCTTGCAGTTCGATTCCGGCCATCACCATTGCGCACGGAAATTTGCGGGGCTCGGTCAGTAATGGAAGCGGGAGTGCATGCAACGAGTGTCACATTTAGCATGTATTTTAGGGTTCACAATATTTTAGGATATCAAATAAAAACAATTTTGATCTTATATGGGGCCTAACTTTATTTTGTAGTATTTATATCCCTTATATTAAAATTAAGAGTATGCGCTAGTTATTATTTTACAAAATATAAGCGCGGCGACAAACGCATGGTCGAACCCTGACCCTGCAGACTGCAGTTCTTAGCAACAAATCTTGGCTCGCCACGATTCCTGCGCCCGTGTTCTGCTCCTGCTTTGGACCGTCGGAGCAGCAGCCCTCTGCTTCGTCAATCGTCAGCCATCGCCGCCGTCGTCCTCCAGAGACGTTCTGGTCCTGCGCCACTGGCCACGAGCCCACGACACACCGAGCGGCATCCCAGACCAAGCTCATGGTCGTCTCGTTGTGAGGACCAGAGCGCATGACGACGGCGTCTGACGACCTCCGAGAGCTTCCCACAGAGCTCGTGGGCGACGAAGTCATCTGGGAGCTTCGCGGTGACGCCCAGGGCCTCGACGTACGCAATCTGCTCCAGGAGCACATCCCCGGAAGGCCGGAACCTTCCTCGAACACGAATGCGTCGAACTCATCCCGCCAGCGGACGGGCCTCGAAGAGCACGTGGGCAACGCCGAGAGCGTGGGCGCGGAGGAGCAAAGATTTGGTAGCCGTCAGCACTGTCCAGGGGCTAGATGGGAAGAGACGCCATCGATCTGGGAAGAGACGCCATCGATCGGAGTTCCTGTCAGACATGATAAGATGGATGAGGGTTCTTGCTATTCTAAGGAGGCAGATTTTGGCACAGATTAATCATGCGATAGGGGACGATTTTGACAAAGATTAAAAGGTGGAGGTTGTGGTCCGCTCGGTTTGGATGGAACCGTTTTGATTTTGGCATTGATATTCATATCGATTCAGAGTTGGAATTGGAATTTGATTTCGACATTGATGATATCCATGTCGATTTGGAGTAGGAGGACGGGAGGTGACCGACGACTTCTTTATTACACGGCTGCGGAAGCAGTTCCCGATTTCCATCATCTTTTAGGTAGTTAGGAAGGGCAGACCAAAAAAATTGGATACCAAAAAATATGCTAAAATTTTGTATCTTTATTATTAGAGATACATAAATAAATTTCTCCTCTACAGTTTGTTTTCAACCCACGCGTAACCAGCCTAGCCACGTCACCCGATTTTTTTTCTTGTCCATCTGATCTTTCAACGGTGTAAATTTATCTCACCCATCATCCTATAGCTGGTGAGAGCTTCCTCGTCTTCCTTCGCTCGTGCCACGCATCATCTCCCCTTCTCCGCGGCATCTGCATAGCCTCCTCCGCCTCTGCTCCTCC
This sequence comes from Miscanthus lutarioriparius, assembly GCA_904845875.1. Taxonomy (NCBI): domain Eukaryota; kingdom Viridiplantae; phylum Streptophyta; class Magnoliopsida; order Poales; family Poaceae; genus Miscanthus; species Miscanthus lutarioriparius. Next base: position 50,704 of record CAJGYO010000200.1, read on the forward strand.
AACACCGTTCGCTCCGCCTCCGCCTCCGCCTCCACCTCTTCCTTGGGCCACGCCTAGTCTGTCGCGCCGCCGTTCACTCAGGCGATAGCGGCAGGGCTCGACGAGACAAGACGCGTTGCCCCCGCCGAGGGTGACGGCGGTGGCTCAGTCCCCTCCGTTCAGCACCACCTCACGGGAGGGGTGCCATATGCTCCTTTGTGTGCGCTCTCGAGGAAACCCTAGCTGCCGGTTTCGCCCATGTCAGTTCTCACTCAATTGCTCTCCTCGACCTTCTCTGCATCCTCTTCCTATTGGCCTCTCCCGGTGCTTTGGGGGCCCTGAGGATGACAAAATAGGTTTAATGAAACTGGGGGAATTTGTGAGTCAAGGCAAGTATATCAAGGACATGCTTAAGAAATTTGGAATGGATGATGCTAAAGCTATTAGTACACCAATGGGGACAAGTGGAAGCTTGGATAGTGATGCTAGTGGCAATATGGTGGATCAAAAGATGTATCGGTCTATAATTGGAAGCCTACTCTGTGTGACTGCATCAAGGCCGGATGTGATGTTTAGTGTATGTATGTGTGCTAGATTTCAAGCCTCACCAAGAGAAAGTCATTTGAAGGCAACAAAGATAATATTGAGGTACTTGAAGCATACACAATATGTTGAATTATGGTATCCCAAAGGAGCAAGATTTGAGTTGATTGGATATTCGGACTCCGATTATGCGGGATGCAAAGTTGAGAGAAAGAGCACATCGGGCACATGTCAACTATTGGGAAGATCACTTGTGTCTTGGTCATTAAAGAAGCAAAATAGTGTAGCACTTTCAACCGCCGAAGCGGAGTACATTTCGGCCGGTAGTTGTTGTGCTCAATTACTTTGGATGAAGGCTACTTTGAGTGACTTTGGAATTGAATTCAAGCAAGTACCATTGCTATGTGACAATGAGAGCGCCGTAAAGCTCACCAACAACCCGGTGCAACATTCAAGAACAAAGCATATTGATGTCAGCCATCATTTCATAAGAGATCACCAACAAAAAGGGGACATTTGCATTGAGAGTGTAGGCACCGAAGATCAACTTACCGATATCTTCACCAAGTCACTTGACGAGAAGAGGTTTTGCAAGCTAAGGAATGAATTGAACATACTTGACTTCTCCAATATGTGTTGATGCACCTCCCACTTATATGACATGCCTCTCTTTCAAGCAATCCAAGGTAAAAGTTGATTGGCATGGCATACATACTTGCTAAGGACATGTTTAGTGCATCTAGACATATTTCACATTTGAATAGGCTCATTCATGAAAATCAAATGAATTTGATGCTTGTATAGTACCACTATTGCTTGTATGCTTGAAATGATCTAGTGGTAGCATATGACACATTTATGGGCTTGTAAACCTAGTGTTTGATCTAGAAAATAAGCTATAAGTGTTTAACTCAACATGGTACAAGATAACCCTTATTTGGAGGTGTGAAGAAGCTTGTCCTCGGATCAAACCGAGTTAAATATCTTTTGCAAAGTAATCTAGATTGAACCAAATTGAGAAAATGATCCTCATTTCACATGGTTTCACCCCAACCTATCTATAATTTGAGCTCACCTTTTGTGCTAATTGTTGACAAAGGAGGAGAGAAATTCACAAAGATAATAAGATAGGAGAAGCAAACAAATGAAATGACATTGTAAGGGGATCAATAAAAAATGCACACAAGTAGGGGGAGCAAGCTCATAAACTTGTATGTTGCATTTTGATGTGCATTTCATATATTTGCTTGCATAGCACAAGTTCTAAATTTTAATATCCATGCTTGTGTGGTGTATGCTAGTTATAGTTGCTAGTTATAGGTTTGAATGATGAAATGAAAAACTAGCATGCATAGGCTAAAGTAACTAGACTTATGTTCATTCTATGGAAACTAGACCCTTACTTGTAATGTTGATCTCATGGGGTATTCTAGTTTTTATGTATGTCTAGTTACTAATGGTGCTAAGGAAGGTATATTGGTGCACTCCGATTGGTATCACGCTTCAAAGATCCATCTCTTATACCTTAGCATCATTTGGTAGACATTGTTTTCTATATTTTCTATCTAAGCATATGTGCAAGCTACAATCCAAACTCTTAGCACATATGTAGGGGGAGCAATTGCTACCATTTGGAGTTCATGAAACTTGTCCATATTCTTTCACACATGGTAAATATGCTTGGGCAAGCAACATGGATTCAATTAAATTTCAATTCATATCTTTGTGTAAGGGTTGTCATCAATTACCAAAAAGGGGGAGATTGAAAGGTCTAGTTTGGTTTTGGTTAATTGATGAAACTCTAAGTGTTAACCTAGTTTATCAAAGTGATTATGAGATAGGTAGCACTACTCTAAGTGATGAAGCAATGGCGAAGATCATGATGATGGTGATGGCATGGTAATGATCAAATGCTTGAACTTGGAAAAGAAGAAAGAGAAAAACAAAAGGCTCAAAGCAAAGGTATAAATAGTAGGAGCTATTTTGTTTCGGTGATCAAGACACTTGGCGAGTGTGATCACATTTAGGTTAGATAGCCGTACTATTAAGAGGGGTGAAACTCGTATTGAAATGCGGTTATCAAAGTGCCGCTAGATGCTCTAACTCATTGCATATGCGTTTGGGATCTAGTGGAGTGCTAACACCATTGAAAATGTTTGTGAAAAATATGCTAACACATGTGCACAAGGTGATACACTTGGTGGTTGGCACATTTGAGCAAGGGTTAGTAACTTCACCGGCGGAGTGTCCGCCCATAGAGTGCGGACAGTCTGATGGTGCCACCGGCGCCCTATACAGAAAAGACAGGGGTTTACAGAGTGACCGGACGCTGGTGGTGTAGTGATCGGACGCTGAGGTCTAGCGTCCGATCAGTGACAGCAGAAAGCACACTATCTCGGTCTTGTGACCGAACGCTGGAGTGTAAACTGACCGGACACTCATGGTCTGAGTCCGGTTAGTGCTGACGTACACTGACGTGAGGCACACAGAGGAAATGTTGAGTGACCGGACACAGGGTGTGTCCGGTCGAGCATGACCAGACGCGTTCGGTCGTGAAATGTCACGTTTGGAACCTTACTAGAAACGACCGGACGCTGAGATCCAGCGTCCGGTCACTTTCTAACTGAGGCGTACGGTCATCACTTGATCGTCGAGATCAAGTGATCAGCGTTTGAAGCAGGAGACATGTGGCAAAGATCTGAGGACCAGACGCTAGGGTCCTACGTTCGGTCAATACGACCGGCGCGTCCAGTCATCCCGCGTTGTGCCCAGTGAAGGGGTACAACGGCTCTATTTCGTGGGGGCTTCTATTTAAGCCCCATGGCCGGCTCAAGCTCACTCTCTTGGCCATTTGCATTGATATAGCAACCTTGTGAGCTTAGCCAAAGCCCTCCCACTCATCTCCATCATTGATTCATCATCTTTGTAAGATTGGAAAAGAATCCAAGTACATTGCTTGAGTGATTACATCTAGATGCACTTGGTATTTGTGTTTTGCTGTGGATTTCGGTTGTTGCTCTTGGTGGTTGCCACCACCTAGACGGCGTGGTGCAGCGGTGGAGGATTGGCACGAGTTGGTGATTGTTCGTGGCCATCTCCGGTGATTGTGAGGGGATTTGTACCTTCTCCGGCGGAGCGCCGAAAGGTAACTCTAGTGGATTGCTCGTGTCATTGAGTTACCTCACTTGTGGGTAGGTCCTTGCGGTGTTCAATCGTGTGGACGAGGTTTGTGCAACACCTCTTAGCCATCGAATCACCAAGTGTTGGTCGACACAACGGGGACGTAGCGTGTTGGCAAGCACGTGAATCTCGGGAGAAAATCGGTTGTCTCTTGCCATTTGGCATTCTCTCGGTGATTGATTTCATCTTCATCTTGTGATTGGTTCATCCCTCTACACGGCGGTATAATCACCCTACTCACTCTTTTATATTCTTGCAAACTAGTTGTGGCAAGCTCTTTAGTGTAATTAGAATTGAGAGCTTGATTTGTTATTTAAGTTCATCTAGTGGAGCTCTTTAGTGTAGCAAGATTGAGAGCTCTTAGTGAGTAGTATCATAGCAAGTTGTGTGTCTAGTAATCATTGTAACTAGAATTGTTGGATAGGTGGCTTGCAACCCTCGTAGAGCTAGAGCAAGTTTGCATTTCGCTATTTGTCTTACTAATCAAATTGCTCTAGTTGATTTATAGATTTTTAAATAGGCTATTCATCCCCCTCTAGCCATATTAGGACCTTTCACCTGTTCGTCACTGGCGCCATGCGTGGGCGTCATCTGCCAATCATGGCGTTCCACTCCGTCTCGGCGGACGTCGTGGTGAACTGACGCGTCTATCAACGTCCGTACAAGGATTAGGCACAACAGCAATGATACGCCCGACACTGTTCTTGATGTGAATCCCCAGGTATGGCCCATCATGGCCACGGGTTACATCGACGCGTGACAGCCTCTTCCTTGGTGTTAGAGTTTTGACCGAGGCCCATACGCTTGGAACTAGAGTGGTTGGCGGCGGTATAGGTCCCCGTCGGATGAGACGGAACCCACGTCCTCAAGATTGGGTGAGACAGAGCCCGCGCCCAAGGGGTCGGGCGAGACGGAGACTGCACCCAAGGGGTTGGGAGAGATAGAGCCCACATCCTTAGGGTCGGGTGAGACGGAGCCCGTGTCCTTGGGGTCGGGCGAGACGGAGCCCGCACCCATGGGGTCGGGCGAGACGAAGCCCGCGGCCTTGAGGTCGGGCGAGATGGAGCTCGTGACCTTGGGGTCGAATGAGACCTTTTAATATGTCTCAAGCCATCTAGGGAAGTCAGCGTGGGCATTTACTTCCTTGCTTTGGGTATCCCTAATATCGATACCCGACAGTAGCCCCCGAGCCTATGGAGGAGTAGAATACTCCTTTGGAGGCTTTTCTGGATGGGAGGACTCTAAGGGCCTTGGCCTTCTTTTTGTAGCCCACGGCGTGTTCTGGTAGGCCCGTGATTCACTTTTATCATGATCGGTCTTCTTGGGGGCATGTAACCGTAGGATTCGGGAGGTCGAAAAGTTTTTTCTTGATTCTGGTCCCTAGGATCCGATCGGTCCGCCATCGTACTACAACCGCGCGTTCGGTCTCCTTGCGAGTCCAACTTCCCTTGAGCCCCCATGCGTAGCAGGGGTCTGGTCGAGGGTCAGCTCATCTTTGTGATCGTCATCCCTCAAGCGTTTTTTCGATAAAACGGAGGGGCTGAGCCGTGCCATGTTTTTCCTCGATGGACGAAACATGGTGCTTGGTGGGCTGTTAACGGGCTAGTCCGAGTAGGGCCCCGGCTTCCCGTTCACGGGGGTCCAGCATGGGTCAGCTAGTGACTGACTCCAGATTCTCAGTGGCCAATCCATATAGTTCTCAAGTCCGTTCGACCGGTCCCAAGGGCTCGTTGTCTTTCTTCGAGAAAAAACCATGGACTAGGAACCGACCAAGACTCGAGCGTGGCCGGGATGCCCGCGGCGCTCATGCGCCTGGGTAGTGGCCACTAGTGGGCCCATCTATTTCCACCCCTCACTCTAAGGGCACCTCGGAGCGGGTGTGAACCTGTCGGAGGGCCAGCCTTCGAACTCCTGGACCTAAATGGGCCGTAGGAGTGTTTTTAGCTCCGTATCCCTCCTTACATGTGACGGTTCTCGTGCCTGTCTACACCGACGCTAAGCTGGATGACATCGAGTAGGAGGTGGCCCCTCTGGCACAGGACTTACCTATGGAGATAGAGGATGAGATCATCCCCCCAAGAAATTAGTTAGGTAGATAAGCCAGGCGACGAACTTGTAATAAGTGGACAAGCTCTTAAAATTCGTTATGGCCAAACAGATTTTTAGCTCTTCTCCCTGTCGGTGTTTCAGACCGGGGGGTCCTCAACCAACCAGTGAATTTGTTCTGTGTGCTCCCGATCTGGATGGTGATGCAAAGAGACACAAGGTTTATACTGGTTCAGGCAATCGAGGCCCTACGTCCAGTCTGAGAGATCGATCTTGTATTCCTTGCACCGAGGTGCTCGTAGTAGAGGGTTACAAGCTAAAGGAGAGAAGGAGCTGGTCCTAGGTCTCGGCAGGGTGCCGTGCGGGCCGCTTGAGACGTTGCTCTCCGGCGGCAGGAGTGTGCGTGTGTGTGTGTGTTACAAGGTGCCCCCCCTTAAAACAACCCAGGTCCTCTCCTTTTATAGCATGAAGGGAGGACTAGGGCGGTACATGAGCTGACTATACGGCATCGTGTGAACAGAGGCGGCGTGTCCGGGCCCTGTAGCCTGTTCCTGTGGCGGTGTGGCCGTCGGAGTGGTCCGTCCTTGGAGCACTTGGGCGACGTGGCCGTCCTATCAGATCCTGTGCGTCGTGGGAGCCCCGGGACTGCCTCGGAGTGGGCGCGGCGGTGGACGTGCAAGCCACTGTGGACGGACTGCGCGCGAGGCCGAGACTTGGTCGGTGTCGAGGCTGCACCATGGTGGAGGGGTCTCGGCAGGCACGATCCCCAAGATGGCCGAGACCTTGGTGTACGGTGCCGAGGCCTCGAGTGGGCGGCTGATCGTGGGTACAATGTTAGGACACAGTGGCCGGTAATTCCCGCCGTACCCTGTCCCAGCCGGTATGGCGCAGATCGTGGATACAGTGTTAGGACACAGTGGTCGGTAATCCCCGCCGTACCCTGTCCCAGCCGGTATGGCGCTGATGCGACCTTGGGTCGCGTCGGCCATTCTGTGGCGTTGAGCCGTCGTTCGGCTGAGATTGCGGGAGTGGTTGAAGCATTAATGGGACATGACACGTTGTCTGGAGGGTCGATCGAGGTGGGGGGTGATGGGCTGCGGGTGACCCGGCCTCGAGCGACACAGAGAATGAGGCCTCGCGCGAGACGGAGATCAGGTTCCTTGCCGAGGCCTTGCGCGAGATGCCTCGCGCGATACAGAGAATGTACCCCTGCCGAGGCCTTCCCTGGAGAGCCTCGGGTGAGACGGAGACGGTGCCCCCTGCCGAGGCTCGGCGCCCCCTGCCGAGGCCTACCCTGGGGAGCCTCGCGCGAGGCGGAGTTTGTTCCGAGACCTCCTGCTCGAGGCTCGAGGCGAGGTGGAGGAGGGCTCGGTCATGGCCGGTGAGGGGCCCACGGCTTACCTTCTAGCTTTATTTTGATGTTTGCTTGGGGTACCCCATTCTAAGGTACCCGACAGTAGCCCCCAAGCCTCGGGGTGAGTGCGTGCACTCTCCCTGAGGGTTCGTCGAGGCTGGGTTTGTTGCCTGCTCCGTAGGAATTGGTTTGTTTTCTGAGGTTCTGGTGGGTGCGTGCGAGCGCACCCACCGGGTGTAGCCCCCGAGCCCCTGGAGGAGTGAAGTTACTCCTCCAGGGGCTTTCTCCACTTTCGCGTTTGAGTGATCAGTTCTTATTGCATTTGCTTGAGCCCATAAGCGCAAGTTCGGGTTATGGGGTCTCGACGAGGTTGCAAAAAAGGCCCTCTAGCCTCCGCATGGAGCGAGAGGTTCGTTAGGGGTCCCCCTGACGTTGGGTATGTCCCTCACGCTTCCTTTCGCTCGGAAGGAGGGGTGGAATGTGCCATGCTACCCTCGATGGGCGCGAGCGTGGACACTTTCGATGGAGTTGTTATCGGGTAGTCCGAGTGGAGGCTCGAGCCCGTTCGCTAGGGACGGCTAGCGGTCGAGACGCACTCCAAAAGTACCAGAGGATTTCTCTAATGGGTGCCGAGGGCGTTCACTGGGCCTCGGTGGCTCGGTGCCTCCCTACGGTGGGATCCCATTCGGATACTTTCTCAGAGGGTCTCGGACACGACTTAGGACGCCTGAGCGATCTATTCGTTCGGCCTGGGCCATTCGTAGGCTCGCCTCAAGTCGCCCCACGACTCTGTTGCCTTTGGGCGACTGTCGAAACCTCTTGGAGGCCCAGCCTTGAACCCTGGACTGTGAACGGGCTCGGTGCCCTTTATCGTGTTTTTGTCTTGGTTTTGGGTGCAAGAGGAGCCCCAGAGCCTCACGCTGGAGCAAGAGGACGGTCGGGGTCTCTGACTTTTTCATTCGCCCCTCACATATCCTTTTCGTTCGGACGGAGGTTCATTTGCCGAGCCCATTACGGTCTCGGCAAGGTCGCGCAGAAGAGCCCCTAGCCTCTGCAAGCAGAGCGAGAGGGCCGTCGGGAGTTCCCCGACTTTTTATACGCCCGCTGCGCGTGAGGGTTTGTTTGCTTGAGCCCATTTTGGTCTCGACAAGGTCGCAGGAAGAGCCCCCAGCCTCTCAAGCAGAGCGAGAGGGCCATCGGGAGTTCCCGACTTTTTTATCGCCCCTCAAGGCGTGAGGGTTTGTTTGCCGAGGCCCCTTTGGGCGCGAGCCTGGGTCGTGGGGTCTCGACATATTTGCAGGAGGAGCCCCTAGCCTCTGCGTGATAGGCGAGGAGGCCGTCGGGGTTTCCCCGACTTTTTATGCGACCCGCGCTTCCCTTTTCGCTCGGAAGGAGGGGTGGAATGTGCCTCGCTACCCTCGATGGGCACGAGCGGTGGCACTTCCGGTGAGTCTGTTATCGGGTAGTTCGAGTGGAGGCCCGAACCCGTTCGTTAGGGGACGGCTAGCGGTCAGAGACACACTCCAAGAGTACCAGAGGATTTCTCTAGTGGGTGCCGAGGCCGTTCGTTGGGCCTCGGTGGCTCGGTGCTCCCTCACGGTGGGATCCCATTCGGATACTTTCCCGCCCGGTCTCGGACATGACTTTGGGCGTCCCAAGCATTTCGCTCGCTTGGGTCTCGCCCCGAATAGGCTCGCCCGTAGTCGCCTCGACTCTGTTATCCTGGGCATTTGTGTCGAAACCCTTTTGGGGTCCGACCTTGAACCCTGGATCGTAATAGGCTCAGAGTCGGTTCCTTCCTATGAAAGGAGCAGAGCCACGGAAATATCTTCCCTATTGGCTCTGGCCATGAGTGGCACGCCTTTTGAGGCGATTTTATTGGGAGTCAAAAGCGGTTTTCTTTGCAGTAGTGGCCGAGCGTGGCGTGGTGGATGGGACATAACCATCCTCGCATTTAATGCGGGAGACGTGGGCGCGTGGGCCGGTGAAATCGGCTCGTGGTTAACCGCGCCAGATTGGGGGAAATCTCCCCGATTTCATCGCCCGCTCATTTCGCCTCCTCCCTGCATAAATACCCGGGGAGTTTTGCCCCTCCTCGTCTTACCTTGCCTGCATCAGCGCCGCCCCCGCCGAGCCGTCGCTAGAGCAGCAAGTGCCGAGAAGGAGAGGAGGAAGAGCGAGCCTAGGGAGGAAGCGAGAAAAAGTGAGAGCGTGGGAGGGAGAGAAAAGACTCACCACCGCACCTGATTCCCCCAGCGCACCCATGGCCGGTGATATCGTTGTCGTCGACGCGAACCCCTGGGATCCATCGGACGTCACCGAGGAGATGCTCCAGTCGCTTGTCGACGGTGGGCTCCTCCGCCCGGTGACTGACTCCACCAGGCCAGAATGGATTGCTCCGTACGGCGAGCCGGAGCCGAGGCCTCACGACGGCTATGTCGTAAGCTTCGTCTCCTTCCACGAGCATGGCCTCGGCGTCCCGGCGGACCGGTTCATGCGGGCGCTTACGCACTACTATGGCGTGGAGCTCCACAATTTTAATCCCAACTCCGTTGCTCAGGCGGCTATCTTTGTTGCCGTCTGCGAGGGGTATTTAGGGATCGCGCCCCATTGGGAGTTGTGGCTCCATCTGTTCCGGGCGGGGCATACTACAAAGCCGTCGGGCACGTCGGGCAAGAGGAAGGCGGCGAGGGCCGGAGGCTGCACTCTCCAAGTGCGTCAGGACCGCCTGCACCTCTACATCCCGGCCCAACTCGCGTCCTCCAACCGCCGGTGGTACACGAGTTGGTTTTATCTTCGTAACGATGACGGAGGGCTTCCCCTACACCGGGCGGATTGTGGGAGTTGCGGAGAAGTGGAAGTGGGGGCGCCCCAAGGTCGATTAGCCCAAGCTGGAGCCGCTCCTAGAGAAATTTGGAGAGGCCGCTCCTAGTGGTTGTGGGCGTTCCACCGCGGGGAGGGTGCTGCCGTGATGGCTCGGCTGTGGCGGGCGGTTGTTCGAGATGAAGCCGGGTGAGCCCATTGAGGGCACCCGGATGTCCTCTTCCGCCCTTTCCGAGGAGGAGATTCTTCGTCGGGTGGGGGAGACGGTAGGGGCGAAGCTGAGGGGCGGCAACTTGACCCCTATCGCGATGCAGCCGTCGCGGGGGTTCCTTTCGCTAGTAAGTCATGCGCCGCTGTAGCCTCTAACCCTCCTCAGTCTCCTCCTACCCCTTGTTCCCTTATGTGCGTTTGTCGTTCCTTTAGGCGATGAGGGACGTGCGCTCCTCTCCACCGCCCGTTCCTGAGGACGCGGAGCGGCGGGCGGTCAACCGTGCTCACGCCGATGCGCAGAAGAGGCGAAAGGACGCCAAGGCGGCGAAGCGCACGAAGCACATCCTCGCGCGCGAGGAGCTGGATAAGCGCCGCCGTCAACAACGGAAGGATGGTCTTCCGCTAGAGGAATCCCCGTCGACGTCGTTGTCGACGGAGGCCTCGGACGGGGACGACAAGGTCGAGGGAGGGCGAGGTCCCTTGGACCACCTTCCTGATGTCGTGGAGGTGGCGCCTGGGGTGTCGCTAAGCATCCCGGCACCCCCAGGAAGGGGAGGAGAAGCGGACCCGGGGCCGGCGGTTGCCCGCCTCCGGCCGAGGCCGACACACCCGAGGCGCTGGCGTTAGGCAACGCGCCGTCGGCCCGTAGGCTCTCGGCCGTGGTGGAGCGGGTGGCGGCGGAGGCGACGCCGCCGGCCCTACAGAAGATCGAGGGGGCACCGGGGTCCACTGAAGACCATCCGGCGTCGATGGATATGGAGGCGACGCCCGCCGCCGCCCGTCGCTTCTGGTGAGGTTTGCCGTATGCGCGGGCCGCCCGATCAAGGCAAGTGTATTCTTAGCAGGGTCGTGGTGTTTTTGGTCGCTTTTTAGTTTTTGTGACCCGTGAGGTTAATTTTCCTTAGTCGGAAGCGGCCTGCGGATGACCTCCCCTTGGCGCCCCTTAAGGCGCTTAAGGCGAGCCTCGGCTCCTCCGCACACTGGGTGGCGGAGGCACAAGCCGCTATCCAACGCGGTGCGACATCGGCGAGGGTCGACCCAACGAGGCCGGCCGCCCAAGGAGGGCCGCGAGGCGGCCCCTCACACGATGGAGGGCGCTTCCGCCTCGTGGGGGCAAGGCTCACGAGTCGGATGGGGCCAAGATGCCCTTTGTTCTTTGAGGCCCCTGTGGTCTCCCGAGGCTGAGGCGACGGAGGCTACGGTGCCCGCGACCGCCGAGACCGCGGTGGCCGTGGTCGGCGTCTCAGCGTCTGCCGAGGCCATGATGGCGGAGGCCAGAGACCCTGAGACCGCCGAGGCCGTAATTGCAGAGGCCGGAGCCCTCGAGGTCACCAGACCCGTCGTGATGGCGGCGAGGCCGTCTGTCGAGGCAGGAGGCGGAGATCGGCGGCGGCCGCCTCGGTGGTGCCCTTGGTTCGTTCAGGCCCGCCGTTGGTCTATCCGATCTCCTCCGACGATACTTCCCGGCGCGGGAGGTGGTCGACGCCGAGGAGACCAATGCCATGGAGCAGCCAGGGCCGCTCTTGGACGAGGGAGGCTCGGCCCTCGTGCGGGTCCGACCCGAGCCTCGTAGGTGGGACCACCCGCGGGTATTGTGGCGGAGCCGGGACGACCCTGAGGGGGAGCCTCTGCTCGCCCTTGAGGACGCGGCTGAGGGTGGGCGCTGGAACACCTTCGAGCAGTATCGCCAGCTGGCGGAGCGGTCGCTACGGACGGCGCTATCTGTGGTGGCCGACGAACTGCCCGGAGTCGCCCAGGTTCGTGCTTTTCTTTCTCGTGCGACGTTTACTTTCCTAACTTTGTTGCGACCAATGACCCTCGCTCTGCTTCCCCAGGAGCTCGAGACCCGGAAGCTTAGGAAGTCGGTGTTTCTCCGGCGGGAGAGGGGCGTCTGGGACCAGCTTCACCAGCAGAAGGGCCTTCTTGCCAATGCTAACGAGCTTCTGTCGGCGCGAAGCGCGGAGGTGGAGGACCTCCGCCTTCACTGTGCCGACGCAAAGGTCGAGGCGGCCGCGGTCCAGGCGTAGCTCACCCCCTTGGCGGCGTGGGTCAAGGAGCTGGAGGAGGAGCTTACCCGCGCGGTCAGCGATCAGGATGCCTTCAGGTCCCGGGCCGAAGAGGCGACGGCCTCAGGCAAGGCCCTCGCCAGGCAGCTGGGGGCAGAGGAGAGTGCGCATCGGCTGACCAAAGGCGCTCTGAACGAGGCCCTTGCTGCGGTTGAGGCCTCGCAGATCGAGGCTGTGGTTTTGAAGGGGGCGATCGAGGGTGAGTTCCAGTCCCCTTGTTTTGTTTCCTTTTCCTTATGTTTTCTCCCTGACTTCCTTGTCTGACGTAGAGCTGGGAAGTGAAGCCTCCAGGGCAGCCGAGGCCTCTAGGTTCGAGGCCCAACGGTTGAGGGAGAAGGCCGAGGCCTGTCAGGCCGAGACCCGTCGCTGGGAGCAGAAGGCCAAGGGTGAGCTCCGTGGGCTTCCGTCCCCAACTTAGGTTGTCCTTTCTCTCGCTCGACTTCATTCTGTTTCCGCGGTGCAGAGTTGGAGGCGGAGATCCTTCGGGCCGCCGAGGCTTCCAGCGCGGTGCAGACGGTGCTCGAGACCAAGATCGGGGAGCACGAGGCACTAAAGCGTGCCGCCCTTTCCGCCTACGAGGCCTTGGAGGTCGAGGGGGTTTAATCAGGCAGCTCCCTTGGGAGCCGCCTGATTGCGCTGAGCAGCCAGATGCGCGAGCGGCTCCGAGGGGCACTGCACACGGGTGTCAAGCGGGCGCTGGCCGTCATCTCCTCTCACTACCTTGGCGTCGACCTCCCGGCCATCAGTGATGGCTATGTTCTGCCTGATGATGATGAGGAGGCCGATGCGGCGGTGGCGAAGCTGATGGAGGTGGCAGAAGGCCCTGGCACGGCACTAGCGACGCTCTTCGAAGAGGAGGTGGTTCCTCCCCTACCATCTGCCGACGCTGAAGGCCCTGAGCCCTGATCTGGGCCCCGGGGGCTATGTAAAAATAGAATAGGGGTTATTTTTTGTATCGTAACGCTTGTGGCCGTCGAGGCCTTTACTTTTGAACTACTTGTGTTTCCTAGTTGTTTTTCTTATGTTTCCGAGCCTCTGCCCTCTGTCGCTCCTGATCGGATTTTGTTTGCAAAACACCCCCTTGGGGCCTAAGCCGTCCCTTGAGCGAGAGGTAGTGAGGGAGTGCCGTAGCCCGAAGGCGTAGGCCATCTCGCGACTCTACCGGCCTCTCGCTTAGGAAACAGACCTTGGTCCGAGGGGTTTTTACAACTAATTCGTCATAGCCTGCTAGGGACTTGGCGTAGGATTTTTTTGCGAAAAACGACTGAAGAATGGCGCATGGGACCTAGGGGATGCCTAGGGAGGGGTCCCCTATCTAGCCCCCGAGGGAGGCTTGGTTCTGCCGAGGTAGAACCGAGTTTCCCTTGTCGTGTTACTGTATTGCCGAGGCCTACGATGGGCTCGGGGGGTTTCTCAAAAAATTAGACCAACTAAAGTACGCTTTTTAATTGTATTTCGAGGAACGACATATACAATGCTTGGAAATTTAGGGATAAAAGCGACGTAGCTGTTCTATGTTCCAAGCGTTGGTGAAGACTTCGCCCTTCTCGTTGGCATGACTTTGTAGGTCCCGGCTTCAAAGCACTTGGGCGATGATGTACGGTCCTTCCCATGGCGGGGGGTCAGCTTGTGGCGACCCTTGTTGCTCTGTGCTAGCCTCAACACCGTGTCGCTTACCTTCAAGTCTCGGCCTCGGATGCGTCGGGCTGATAGCGCCCGCAGTTCTCACTGGTATTTGGCCGAGTGTAGTAGCGCGACATCTCGGGCTTCCTCCGATTGATCAAGGGCATCCTCTCGGGTGGTGCGGTTACTTTTGTTCGTTATAGGCTTGCAGCCTCGGGAACCATATTCCAAGTCGGTGGGGAGGATGGCCTCGGCCCCATAGACTAGGAAGAAAGGCGTGAATCCCGTGGCTCGGCTTGGAGTGTTCCTCAGACTCCAGATGACCGACGGGAGCTCGGCGAGCCATTTTTTGCCAAACTTTTTCAATCAGTTGTGAATCCTTGGCTTGAGGCCTTGTAGGATCATGCCGTTGGCACGCTCTACTTGGCCGTTGGTCCTTGGGTGTCCTCCTGGCCGACCGTGCCACACGGATGTGGTGGTCGTCATAAAACGTCAGAACCTTTTGTCGGTGAACTGCGTCCGTTGTCGGTGATGATGGTGTTGGGGACCCCAA